>CABFWB010006219.1:0-35487 GCA_902151455.1 Timema bartmani
ATATATATATATATACCTCCAAACATAACAATCACATATCAGCAAAGTTTAGTTGGGGGAGTTTTGGCAGTCAAATATAATCTCTAACTATTCCTCTTGAACGTTTCATGTCCATTACAAACTGTCTTCATTTCAATGACAAAAAAACTAGACAAGAACGTTAAGTTGCCAATTAAATCAAAGAGATAAACAGTGTAAATATATACATATATATATGCGTGAGAGATAATATATACGAGACAAATATATATATATATATACACTGTTTATCTCTTTGATTGAACCACTGCTTGCTACCCGTTCTGCTATCTGAGTTTAATTACACTAATGGAGTAGTGTTGGTATTGTGGAATATGGATGATATTGGAAAAACATTAATAAAAGAATACCCTAGGTACAATAATCCTGGACTCTAATATTAATCTCCTCATCAACGAAAAAATAAACTAGATTAGCTTAACCTTTGATACAGGTGTTTACCGATTCTAGTGAGCATTGTTTGCTTAATTTCTGAGTTTTCATAAAAAAATAGGTGAATATTTTGAGAATTACTTAAGGTAATCGATAGCAAAATTAATATAAGGAAACAGAAAATAGTACCTTTATGTTGGATCATCATTAAAAACGTTTGATTGTAGGGTTAACAAAACGTGATATAAATATCTATATCCAGGTTAATATTTCTTTTTTTAAACTAATAAAGGTGTAGTCTGATTGAGTTTTGTTATGTTAGTCCACTCAACATTATTTTTGATGATGTATGTTGGATTTTATTAATATGTGGGAACAATTTTAGATAAATGGGCTGTCTTTCCAGGAACTTTCCTGGTTTCCCGGTGGGCTAATCCCCCTTTGGTATTTAGAATATTTGTTTTTTGTATCAAGATTGTCATCCAAACATCCCAAGTCTATTCGATTAAAATTGGCCCAAATCAAACGTCACCATGGCTACTACCAATAATTTATTTCCTGTAAACAACATTTATAACTGAGCCCTCAGTACTGAGATTGCACAGAAAGTTACCGAATATTTCCTCGGGACTAAGAAGTAAGGACTTTATCTTGTCTCATGTTTCCGTAATGCAAGTGGAATGTGTTTTATGTCTCGACCTAAGGTTTAAGCAACTTTGGAACAGGTGCTGTGGACCCCAGGCACGTTATAGGCGACCTTACGAAAATATGGTGATGTTAGGGGGTAGGATGGGGGTATTTGTAGTCCCTTCGTACCCCTTTACCCCCTTCCTATAAGCCAAACCCTTGTAAAACATGCTACGAATATTTCATCACAGTATTACCACTTTACGTTCAAACAATTTGAACTGCGTGTTATGGCTTGTAGTTTAAATATTTTGTAGCAAGATAACGTAAAGAAATAGTTTGTTTTTATATGCACATATAACACGATAGTAAATTTAGACATGCGACATAAATCTTTAGTGGGTAAACGTGTTTCTCATTTTGTTTGTAAGCGATTCTTTTTGAAACGTTGTAAGACATAGCCATACCTATGATTTCACCATAATGGGGAAATGAAGGGGTACGTCGATATACAGGGTGGTCTATATGACAATGCCCCTTCAATACATCAAAATATACGAGCTTCATTTAAAATTATATGATTTCTCAATGGGTGAGTTTAAGATAATGATCACCTTTGTCTCAAAGGGCAGAGTTCAGATCTCGTTAGCGTAAAAATGTATTTGGTTTAAAAGCAAGTTGACTCTATTTTTATTTTTTTGTTCACTAAAAGATTAGAAATGTTAATCCGGTGTTAGCAAACTGATCAATGGCTATAATATTTTCAAGTGATATCATAAAAAATTTAAAAAATCCATCAATCATTTTCTAGACACATTGTTATATCAGCAAACGACTTACCAAATAAATTAACTAGATCAGCTAAACGACAAGTCCTAGTGTAGCGAAATATAATACATAGGTGTTTTGATAAGCTATAAGCAACTAATACGTGTAGGTACCACCTAGACTTAAACAAAACCAAATTATTATTTCAGTTGAAACAATTGACCACTTGACCACTTGGCATGGCTTGATCGGGAAAAAATGAATTTTTGATCTTGAGTAGAAAATTATTGTCACTGGAAAGAACTGTTACTCAAAAAATGATTATTAATTTACCAGTTTGTCATGCACCTGAAAACCTAGAAAAACACGGGTCATTTATTAAATATTCATTTATTCATTTAATTGAGGTATTAACCGTGCACTTTCTAAACCAACTTATATATTACACAGCCTATAAACTAATTTAATTCTAAAGCAGACACAACATACAGCCCCCGGCCATTAATTCATCACTTTAAAAGGGTTTACCCATATTTCACCGATAATACATTTTTCGACCAAGCCAGGAATCTAAACTTGGACTCTTATCTCAGTATTATGAAAAATATTATGAATTAATTTGATAAATTAATCATCCAATACTATAGGGCCCTTACACGATCAGTCAAAGTGTCATTATTAATAAAGTAATAATTAATACTGACATTCTGAATGATCGTGTAGGGGCAGTACTGATGGGCTGTCGGCCGGACTGACTAAAATACTGATGTGATCAAAATTTTCTGACTACACCAGTATAAGTTCATCAGTCTTTCAAGTGGTGGGAGAGACTGACAGTAGTAGTGACGGTAGTAGTGACGGTAGTACTGACAGTAGTACTGACAGTAGTACTGACCACGTGTGTGTGCTCCTCAGTATTTCCTTCAGTCTCAGTAGCAAACATAGATTTCCCACGCCGGTTTCTTATAATCCATGTTGTCGCACGTTGCATACAGGAACTGAGACTTGTATAAATAATGACACGAAGACTGACTGTGTACGGTCTCGTTGTAAATACTGATGCATACTGTCAGTCCTAAGACCGTGTAGGGGCCATATTACGTAATAGGCCTTAGCATAGATGAATAAACGGTACGACACAATCATACAACATTTTTCATTAATGTATTAATTGTTGTAAAAAATAATCAAAAATAAGCTTTTTTATAAACTGCCCTTTAATGATTTACGTAGATAAAAATAGATCTTCGTTTATAATCCCACTACTACCAACGTACTATAAAATTTTATACTACATCATTTTAATGAGATTGACGCCATTATACTGAGGAATTAGACGAAATAGATCAATGGACCATATTAGTAATATTCAGCAAATATAAAAAATGGAAATACCACATTACCCGTTCATCAAATATATATAGACTTTAAAATATCTATGATTCAGTACCATAAACAAGTTATATGAAATCTTAGTTAAGTTTGGGATACTCAAGAAAGTTTTCAAGCTAATTAAGACATATTTGACATATACACGTGGCAGGGAACAAGTAGGATGTCACTTATTTTTTGAAACACATACTGGGTTGAAATAAGGAGGCGTACTTTCAGCATTACTTTTTAATCTAGCCTTATAGAGTCTACAATTAGAGTATTACAAGAAAGTAGGGAAGAGTAGACCTTGATTGGTATAATGCAGGTATTAGGATACGCAGATGATTTAGCTTTGTTAGGAAATAGTAAGAAATAGGTGGCCAGAAATGCATACATTTTACTAGAGGCTGTTAAGGAATTTGGTTTAAAAATGAATGATAAAAAGGTTTATTATCACAGCGATAACACAGATTCGTGAATGATAATTTAGAGATAACTTTGAACAACATATAATTTGACAGGGTTACTGAGTTTAAATATTTAGTAAATAATTTAACTAGCAATAGCGATAGTAGAGTGGAAAATAGGAAAAGAGTACAGTCGGGAAATGCATGCTACTACTCAATCAGTAAGTTGTTGGTGTCTCCTCCTGTAAGTGAATATAAAACTCAGGATGTACAAAACAACAATAATTTATCAATTGTTATTCATGGGTGTGAAACGTGGTCTCTTAACTTACATGATATTTTTTTTTGGTA
The DNA here is from genome assembly GCA_902151455.1 of Timema bartmani. Classification (NCBI taxonomy): domain Eukaryota; kingdom Metazoa; phylum Arthropoda; class Insecta; order Phasmatodea; family Timematidae; genus Timema; species Timema bartmani. Next base: position 3,939 of record CABFWB010006219.1, read on the forward strand.
TTTCGAAAACAAGATGCATAGGAATATATTTGGTTAAAAAAAATGAGGCTACTGCGAAGTGGAGGAAGTTACATAATAATAAGTTACATACACTGTATTAATAGCTATACATCGCTAGGATTATCAAGTCTAGTAGGTTATGGTTGGCAGGATATGTACCGTGAATTTATTCTAGAAATTTGTTCTGTATACTGACTGACAAGCCCAATGAGATGAGACCATTGGGAAGACCTATATGCACATGGGAGGATAACATCAGATTGAATCTTTAAGACAGAGAGTGTAATAAAATGGATTGTCAAGATAGGAAGCTGTGGCATACTTTTGTAAGTGTGGCAATGAACTTTAAGGTTCCTTATATCTTAGAGTAGGTAAATATTTATCACGAAAACTCTTCATATGTACCTATTTTTAACTTGATCTTAAACACCATTTACAAATTTTTACACATTTTCTGAGGCTTGTTTTAAGTAAACTGCCCTTAGTTTAATTTATTATTGAGGGGTGTGTCTTTAAAAGATACGTGGAAAAAAAAAGTTTGTTGGTGAAAAATAAGGGTTGGTTTCGATTGGCGTGCTCACTCCTCAACCAGATTGGTTCCCAGCCAAGTATACTGGAGATGAGGGGGTTATATTTGTGTGTTTTACTTTGTTCAAACTATTTCCAGGTGAGGGGTGAGGAGCTCCATTTAAATTAATCTCCCTCATCTTGAGTCCTTAAATGAACAGCTCTAGCAAAAAAGTGAGATATCACAAAATAAATCATGATTACCAATTTGATGCGATAAAATTAAATGAAACAAACAAAATATTGGACCCGGGATTGATTTTGTTAAATTTGGTGAAAAAATTAGTAAGAAAATTAAAGTGTATATTTGATAGGAGCTAACTTCCAATACGTAGGCTAAATCTTATGTAATTTTGAGAAAATTATTTCTCTTTATTTATACACATATTTAAATGATATTTCACTATAGCTATGTATTTTTTATGGTTAGCCCTTTAAGTAAGGAATTAGTTTTTGTAGAAGACCTTTTCTGAATTATTAATTTTAGTAGACTACTTATACTCTATATAATGTTTACCTCCAATACATAGGTGGACATAAATGATATGAGAATAAACACAAAATATATAGATTTATCTATTCAAACTCCAAGCAAACGCAAATTGTAGAACAGTAGAGGACAATTTAACCAAAAATGTAATGTGTCATAAATTATCACTTTTTAAAAATGTGCTTTAATCTTTAATAATTTTGTTTGTGTCGCTAGATATTGTTTATAAAGTTGTGCTTAGTATAAACTGTAAACATAATAATATTATTTCATAAAACTATTGCAATTGCTTAGCTATATTTACTTTAGATTGCCATATAATGATGACCAAATGGTACTGCTTAACTCAAATAGGCTTTAGTGGCTTTTTAGTAAAAATGTACAATATTTCAACAAAAAGAGTTAAATTCGTAACATGAGCTTAATTCTTATATTTAAATTGGTTTTTTTTTAAATTGAAAGAGATATTACTAACTTTCGTGACACATAAATCAGTAGGCATAAAATATAATATTGTTTATGAAGGAAGAACCACTATAAATCAAAATTGGAAGCCAGGAGTTGAAAAACATAAAGTAGTTTGACTACCTGAGAAGTCTGCCGACAAAGGATGCCCAGTTTACCTAGGAAATTAGGTCGAGAATCACCATAACAAAGTAAGCTTTCAACAAGAAGAGTTTACTGCTGACCATCAAGTTGAGTTTGGAACTGAGGAAGAGACTGATGAAAAGCTACATTTGGAACATTGCAATGAATGGAGTCAAAATTTGGACTCTTAGGATGATGGGAAATAAATATTTGAAGAGCTTTGAAATCTAGTACTGGAAAAGACTCGAGAAGATCAGATGGACAGACAGGGTGAAAATGAAGACGTTCTAATAAGAGGGAGTGAGAAGAGAACCATTTTGGACGTGATTCTTTGAGGCAAAGCAAACTAGATCAGACACATCCCTAGGAGGAAATGTCTTCTGCACAACGTAGTAGAAGGAAAGATCGCGGGGATGAGGAGCTTAGGAAGAAGGTGGATACAATATTTGATGATTTGAAGGATATAAGAAAATTCTGGGAGCTGAAGGAGTAGGCAGGTAACAGCGCGCATTGGTGGTCTAAGTTCACTAACAAAAGGAATGGACCTGTCGTAAGACAGAACACATAATAGTAATAAAATGGTGTCGAAACATATCATTCAAGTCTTTGTTTCAATAATTTATAATACTGTTTATAAATAGATGTACATACCCATTATTCTAGTATTTGTTCAAATAAAATATATCTAGTAGATCGTTGCAGTGATGTCTGCAGATATTGATCTAAAATATATCCTAAGCTTTTTATTGGGAAAAAAATTTAATACAATAAGTTCCCAATATACTTTCTAGTTTAAGGTTTACTCATCAAAGGCTATAAACTTTACATAAATATTTATCTTTATGTGTTATATTTTAATCAAAACGCATATTTTCCGCCTTCACGCCACGAAAATAACTTTAAAACGACCCCTTTACCAGCTATATATCTCTTATTTACACTAAATCACTCGAGTAAGAATTGAGCAGCTATTACTTTAACCAACGAGATATATTTTATTTACCGTTATAGAATTTTCACAAATAATGGTTTACATGGTTATGTAAGCAGAGAATGGATGTACAGATCAGCCAGCGCTCACACAGAAGGAATATATGGTAAATTCGTTAGAAAATCTGCGTTTTAATTTTAGTCTATTATTTTTCCCGCCATCCTGGATCCTTATACTTGAGAAATTGATGTTCATTTGTGAGTGTTAGCGAGTGATAGTAAGAGAATTTTTGTGAATAATATAAAATGGGAACAAAGAGAATGTGTGTTTGTTTGTGAGAGAGAGAGAGAGAAACAAAGAATGAAAAGCTGAAAATTCACTGGAAAAATTGGGTTTTGGTTGGAAACAACTATTTGATTCAACATCCTAAGCTCCTAACCTTAAAAATATGTGGACGTTTATCAAAATTGTCTTGGTCTCTTTTTACCAATATAAATTACCGTAAAATTGCTTATCAAACTATATATAAGAGCAGAAGCAAATATTTAAAGACAAGGAAGATAAAGTATAAGGATTAACAATGCAAAAAGATTATATTTTTTAAACTTAATATCATCGGATTGTTTCATAAATATATACATAATGCATCGTTACTCCTCTTTGGCAGTAGAAGCGACGACTACAGTTACAAGAAAATTGAAATGGAAAGGTTGTGGCAACCAAAACATATGAGTGATATGCAAGTTCAACAAATGAGTTTATTAGCATCAAAACAAAAATGAATTATTATCAATCCACAGACACTAACACAGTCTAATATTTCCATTATTTAATGTTAGGCGTTATTAAAGTAACAAGAAACATATCTACAAACTGGCCATGTGAGTTGTGAGGCACCTAGCATTGCTATACAACCAAGACAACAATGGTTTGGTTGAATATTGAAAAACGAGTGACTCCTTAAAGAAGATCATGCACACTTTCTAGAACAAATGTTTGATACACAGACAACCACCCTAACTCTAATCGGTAGAATCAAATTAAGTAATGGTAAGCCAATCATACACAATTCTACTCCAGCCCTACGGCTGTTAGCTTCAAATATGATAATCATGGACAATTAATGAAATTGAACTACATCCCAAACTAGGAAGTTATTATATTTGGGGCTAGAGTGATAGTTTCTAACTGTGCTAGCTAGCGTTGGTTAACTCCGATAAGAGTAATATGATACAAAAGAAATGTTCCAAGTGCTGGAACTATTAGTTTACAAATAGTAAAAAGATATATCAGGAATCTAGGCCATTAGGAAACTATGTTGGACCTATTCCTAATTAGTACTGCCTGATCAACCAATAGTATAATCAACACTCAACAATAGTCTGGAGACAGACCACAACAATAGAAAACTTCTAAACATCAAAGAGCAAAGCAGTGTCTGAAGGGCGCCGGACAGATATAAGGAACACCAAGAGGGTCAATAGAAGCATACCCTCGAGGTGAGCACTATACTAAGTTACAACAATGTTGGAAAACTAAGGACTGGAAACTGTCAAAGACCCGATTAGGTCATACAGTAACGCCATGGATTAACCTTATCTCCCCCTTTTAGCCAGTTTATAGATTAGAATCATGGTTACACAAAACAGAGCATCAGACTGTCTCCCAAATATTTAAGACATGTCATAAGGACATAGTTAACAATAAACAAGAGTGGTCATAAGGACTACACCCTTTTTAGAATAAAGATACTCAAACATAGGGTATTAAATTTAAAACTAGTCTTATGGATATTGTTAAATAATAAACAGGTGTGGTGTTAAGGACTACACTCTGTTTAGAATAAACAAACACAGACAATTAGTATTAAATTTAATACCAGTCATATGAACATAGTTAAACAATAAACAAGTGTGGTCATAAGGACTACACCCTGTTTATATTAAACAGATTCTACCAAAATAGTATACTAATCCACTAAACCTACATTGAAGCTTCTCAAAATAGTACAAGTCTATAAAAAATACTATATATATAATTATGACATATTACATTATATGCGGTGATGTGGTGAGACCGACGCAACAGCCATCTTGACGGCGACTTGTATGTTTACGTTGAACTGAAGCCTCCTGAATGCTCGTGTGACAAGTTGTTGGAATTGAATTCAAAAAAATAGTATGAGAGGCGCTGCATTATATATGAAATCAATCTGACGTCTGAAAAGTGGAGGGGATTGAAGGATTTTCTGAAATATGATAGAATAGCCCAGGACAAAACTTCAGCTAGCCGCCGTCCAAGGCTGCACCCATGGTCAGATGGTCAGTATCGAAACGCCATCCCAGTTGACCAGGTGTAGCTGTCGGGTCCGCTATTCTTTCTTTGATCATCTAGTCTGGCAGTATTCACATGAGCTGGGACATATTCAAGAACACAATAACACATTGAATTAATAAACTGCCTTTTTTTTGTTTCTTTTAGTTTGTATGTATGGAAATTTAACTTTTCTTTGTATGTACGGGCAAATGAGCGTATCCCGTTACAATAATAGCCGTAAACTCTATATTATTTGCAATATACCACAAAGTAAGAGTTGAGTTGGTATTATTTGTAACCATAAATAAATATTTTATTACATATAAAATATACACTCATGCACAAATAAGGGTTTCCATGGTGGTGTAAACAAAGATATAAGAGTTAAAAAATTCTCTAGTAAAACTATATTTTAGTTGAAAACTACTATTTTTTTTCAACATCCTGTGTACCTATCCTTTAAAATGAATGGTCGATTGTAAAAACCTTTTAAGCCATTTCCTCGTAATTTATATTACTGGAAACGGGCCTATCAAATTCTTTATAAGATACTGTTTATAAATTGGTGTCTAAATATATTATTCTAGTCTTTGCGTGGATAATATATAATAAAAATACTTCTTGGCATCAGTCCGCAATCCAGCCATGCCTAACCAGCAATGACATTTGTTGGAAAAGATAGTGCCAACTTCTGCTGATAAAGGGTAGCTCCTTATTTGTCTTCGCGAGGCTTAGCTGACCACGTTCCAGACTAACTGCTTCACAGGAAATCTGGAAGTGCTTGGGGGTTTTACACGGAACCTCTTGATCTGTACCCAGAAACTCTGACCACCATACCACAGAGATGGTCAAATAAAATATAATAATTTTTATAAAACTATATCCAAACAAATCATTCCAGTCTTTGTTAAAATAAAATACAATACTGTTTATAAAAGTAGGTCCAAACATATTATCCCATTCGTTGTTAAAATAAACGAATTCTAAAATTAAATATTTTATTAAAAAATGTGATTTAAGATATTTAACTTTTTTGAGTGTTTGTTATATTATGTTACTTAGACTCCACTCGCTTTTTTAACTTGTTGGTCTAGTACCATTCTTAGAGTACACTTGATTTACTTTATAAGCTTACCTTGCTTTTTCCCCCACTATCGCAAGGCTTATAATTATGGCTAGGCCATAGTGGATCCGTCAGGGAAATCACTTGAGACTTCCTCGTAAAAAGAGTGTAAATTATATCATGCCTTTAAATATAATTTCGTTAATCTGACATAAACTTTAGATTTTACATTGACACATTTTCATTGCTTTTTATTAAACATTGTACTCTTACGCTTTTATTCATTGTATTGACATTTTTTAGCAAGAGAAGGGCAAGCGTCTCCATTTACCCCTGGGTTTTCTATTGGCACGATTTCAAAACTTTATCTGAAATTAATAATATATTTCTATATAGTCAAATATATAAATAAGTAGTGAATATGGCCTGATGTTTCTGAGACGACCTGAATCGATAGTCGCACGGTCTAAACTCTAGTGGTGTGGTATTCAACCTGGGGTACTTAAATACATCTTAGAGAGTACTTAAAATTCAAATAAACCGTACGACATAATCGCACAAACTTTATCATATTATTTATTATATAGTGGAAGAATACGTTAAAAATTGGTTTCTAGTAAGCTACCCTTGGCTAAGTTTTTCTCATAAGAACAAATATATCATCTTGCTAATAAAAATAAACACTCTTTTTACATATATTTTTTCAAAACAAATTATTCATATATTTCAAACAAATTTTTAAAATGAGTTATTTGTAGACTACCCAAAAATTATTTATAATATTTAAAAAAAATCTTATACATAATGAAAATCTATTACCAAATACCCATTTTAAATTCAAACTTAAAGGCCAGTTTCGAAAAATCTCGATTTTTCTGTAATTTATCGTAAGAAAACTAGTATTAAACGAATCTTTCCCCTAAAAACAAGTATACAATCTTATTTTTCATGTCAAATACTCCCCAGATATATAATAATACTAGCAGACCCAACAGACTTTGTCCTGCCCGAATGTTGGCTTTTCGTTTGGGTGGCATAATTGATTTCGATAATAAAACAAATACTATGTGATCATAACAATTACAAATTCACAATGAACTCCAATTAGTGAGTTACACAAATATTACAAATTCAGTGTTTGTCTTCAGAAGGTTTTAACGGTCAATTATTGATGAACTTATAATTTTTTTAACGGTCAATTATTAATATTATATTCATTATTATAAATATTGTGTGGTGTTTGTGGGGGGGGGGAGTGATATTTGGAGATAACATGTTATACTATGCAAAAAATCATTAAAAAAATCTCCTCCCCCCAAAAAAATTCCTAGAACCCGATTGCAGCGCCACCTACTCGGTCCAATTGTGAATCTAAACCATCCACGGACCCACTCAAACACACACAAAAGATTTCATCAAAATTGGTCCAGCCGTTTAGGAGGAGTTCATTGACATACACACGTACAGAAGAATTGTATATATTAAGATATAATAATACAATCAACTACACTTAAATGAATTTTCATAAAAAAAAAGTATTGGATGCTAATCTGGGATTTCAAACACTCCCTAGATAATAATTTTAAATAAAATCGATAAATTCATTTCAAGAATCTTTGAATTAAAAAAACTTACTCGTTGGTAAGCTAGCTTTAATTCGAGGGCTTGTGTCAGAAAACAAAAACATACATGCTAAGATTTTGGACAAACATAAGAAGTCATCATAATTTCGAAGTCAATTTTAATGTTGACAATACTCTCTCTTGATATGAGAAAGTAGTCTAAATTAATGAGAAAAATATATTATATATATATATATATGTATAAACACCATATATTTCTCTTTAATTTAGATTAATGCACAGTAGAATATGTTTAGCTTGCATTATGCACCAACAATTTTGGAAGTACAAAGTTGAAAATACATAATATTTAGGAGCATGTGAACAAAAAAGATATAATACAATGCTTTATTTAAGGCAGTGTGGTCAAACTATTTTATTCAAATATAATTTTCAGTTTACACCATGAGCCAAAGATGTATTAATAATATCAACTTAACATAGAAATACAAACAGCAATTACTTTATATTTATTTTCAAATATTATATATATATATATATATTTGATTTCTGATTCTTAGAAGGTTTCAAATTTTACTGCCAAAATTAAGTATATTAATTTTCCAGATATCAATTTTTAAATAGGCCTGTACATGCATACAAGCTTTCAAAAAAAAACTTAGAATTATAAATATTTTTATTAATAAAAAAGTGTGTAATAAAATTAACTCATGATCTTTTAAAGTAAATATATTTATTTGAATCATTAGTTCTTTCCCATCTTCAATGGAGAGTTTCCCTTTCAGTTTTCTTCGAGATACTGTGAGGTCCACATTGTCAATGAGCTAGGGCCACACTTGGACCACACTGATTTAAGGCATCACTCTCTAAATAGAGTGGGCTGCCGAGGACAGGAAGCTCGAGGTTCGATCCCTGGGAGTGTAAACTGTGGGTGACATTTTATAAATTGATACACATTTTCTTCATACGAAAATGAGCGACATTTCCTCCACATTCATTATTCTTCAAAACTTCCAAAATAGTGTGAATAAATGGATAGTCCGAACGGATAGAAAGACGTGGTGCACAAATAAACTTAAAGAATCATATTCTGAAAATTGAAAAATGACACCTGGACACGGGAATCGAACCCGGGACCTTCCCGTGTCCAGGTGTAATTTTTCAATTTTCAAAATTTGATATCTAGATGGAGTAATTCCCACTAAAAGCATAAATAATAGCTTAGCTATTTAATTCTTAAAACTTAAAGAAGTTAATCATTTTACATTTGTAGCAACCCACGTGGGGAATATTTGCATATACCTTACTCTATTAAGAGCACAGTGATTCACAGCCTTTTTAACAGAGCTAAAAACTTTAGACTGATAATTTGGCTCATGACTCAGAGTATTAAAAAAAAAGAGATAAATTCCATATATTATAACAATATAATTATATTATTAAGTTAAGTGAAAAAGACAGCCCTGTATACGGGAAACGATCCCTAGACCATGTATTGACTATCATTTTACAATTAATTTGAGTTGGTACAGCTGTACATTCATCACTTATCATTTTGTGATTGACATGAATTAAAAACATATAATAGTCCACTTCACTCCGTTCTCTCGGTAAATTGTAACTACTGCCTTTAAAAGTCTAATAATCAGAATTTACCGTTAAAGTTTAACTTACATCTGAGCTCGTAATTTCAGATTATTTTATTTTAATTTGTTAAAAGTACCCACATATTATTATTACTATTATTATTCACAAAAGTACATAATTATTCATATATTCTCTCATAACTTGGAACAAAAGTTCAAAAATATATATTCAGTAGAGTACCTCTGAACAATCTTTCCTGACTATAGTAAAAATAATGTTTTCGTAATAAATTAAACTCTCTCCTTATATAAATTTTGAACAAAAATATAAGTTAATTTTGAAAACTCTAGTTTAAAAAAATCATTCATCACTAAACTATTCTAAAATTACCTTTTTCTGTGATGAGCTATAATAAAGTATTATATAGCAGGTAAACACTTATCAGATTGCTATTTTAAACAAAATCTTAAAGAAATTTTCTACATAATTATATTTAACTAAGGGCTGGTCTTATGGCTATGGGCTAAATATTGCTATCAAGAGGTTAAAGTTAGCAACCAGTTAAAGGTTATCAGCCACTTTAATATTATGCGTGTTTTATGAAATGAATTTATCTACTGGATAGCTATCTGTAGGATAAATATATTTTTATGTAAAGAATGCAATGTTGGGACTGTTTTTACTGGTGCGCGCATGCGTATAAGCCCAGACGCTACCGCTACAACCTAGCGAGGGGCGAGAACGTTAAACATTTGTTAAATAATGGCGGCCAAATGAGTGCTAGGAAATAGTTGGTGTCACGTGGGCGCAGAAGCTAAGTTATCTTGCAAGTACTAATTTCGGTGTCTGCCAAAATGTGGGCAATAATTTGGTACAACGTTTACCAAATTTCATTTACTGTACTCACATTTAAATAATTTGTTCTTATACAACCATAACTCTACAAATAGCTTGTCAGTTTATATAAAAGTGTGAATTAAATGTTTTAACTTTATATAGTTTGAACCCGGGCCTGTGCTTACTAAACACGTGGACCAAGATTTTAACAAAAAAACAGATTCTAATAGGCGAAACCTCATTAAAAACAATGCGTTACTATGGCAACGACCATTTTAACTTTCAGATAAAAGTTATCAGGTACTTGAACCTCCCAATAAAAATGTGATGGATAAATACATTTTATCTGTCATATAAATGCTATCTTGCAGTCACTAGATGCACTTTTAACTTATCCACCAGATAGAAGTATTTATCTAGCAGATTAATATTTATCCAGAAGTCATAAGACTGGCCCTAAAAAAATAAATAGAGAAGATAACATTGATTTTATTACTACAATTGAAATCAATATTTCACCTCAGGAATGACCATAAATGTTCAGGAACACATTGAACGTTAAGATTCAATATGATATAATTATTGAAAAATGTTCTTGATTTCAATACTCTATCAGTAAGGGAAGGTAATATGTCATAGTACCCGCTTTGGTGGTCGCATGGCCTAACGCGCTACTCTTGCAGTAGACTAGACTGCTGACGACCGGGAGATTGAGGTTCGAATCTCAATCGTGTGTACTGAAGTTGGTTTATCCAAAATGGTTTCACACTATGCCTCCACGCTAACGTGGGTACATTTCCTATAAATACACCCCTCCTAATCCCTACCATCATTAGCGTTAGCGTATAGCCCGAACTCGTAGTAAGACGTGGTGGTAGTAAAACCTTTATGTTGCGACTCATTTGAATACTTCTGGTGACTCATGGCTGAAACCAACCGCACTATAAGGTACATACAATTTGTTCACACTTTCTTTCTTCTATGGCCCTAATTTATTAGATACAAAATAGTGGAAACATGCAAGGCCAGCTTCCAAGCTTTCAGGGTAGATTAAGTGTATTAAGTTATTGCTCTGTATTAACAAAGTGATTACCAGTACATATTATAATACTACCTTAACGATGAGAAGATCAATTTTCTCGTTCTCTGATTTAACTGGAAAAGGGGAAATTTTGTAAAAGCGGTAGGTAGAGTCATGGTTTTAACAGCCTAACCAAACCTACAAAAAACAAAACAAAAAAACACGTGCTTCTCCATTACTGCGGATCAGTTGGGGTGGCTGTATTGATTCAAGTTTTAGCGGTTGGTAATTGTCCATAAAACCTTCGCTAGTCATTGATGTGTGTGTTTTTCAAAATGGCCTGAATGCTAGAAGGGAAAGGAGGAAAGAGATATAGAGTAGGGATTATATAAAAAATGGAAGGATTTTCATAGAAGCTAAATATTATGGTTTAATTAGAGATTTTTAGTTTAGTCAAACGCTAACATGATTGTTAGAGTGTGATTATACAATTTTAAAAGTTAAGTAACGGGGTTGATATAAAAATTAGATCTTTTTTTAAAAATTGCTGTACACACAGTATTTAATACTTAAAATATAGTCATCAAGAAACTTTGAAGCAATATGAAGTACATACTTATTATAAAAAAGAACCTCTTAAAGGGAATAAGCCTACCTAGCTTGAACCCATTATGGTGTAGTTTCTTAATATGTTTAATACCTTCATATTTTTTAGTGTACGCAGCATTTTATTGTTGCACCGAAGATAAACATATTTTGATCCACCGTGATTAAAAAAGTTATTTTTTATTTGACATATAATTGAATATTTTATACTTTTCCAGCTTTGAAGCATATTTAATCATCTTTGAGAACTATGTTTAATACTTTGTTAAATAGTGTTTTGGATACTAGCAAAAAATAAAAAATCCGAATTTAAATTTTATTATTATTATTATTATTATTATTATTATTATTATTATTTTTAAAGAGTTGATGTCTATACAGATTATAAATAAATTATTATTCTTTGTATATTTAATATATTTTACTTTAATATCCGCACTTTAATCAGACTTTCATATGGATTTAGAAATTTAGTGTATATGATTCCGTAAATGTTCGTAGATTAGTATGTAAATATTAAAATTTACCGGTTTCCTTTCATTACAGATAAAAGTCCAAAATATAATAAATATTATTTGAGTTAAATAGCAATTGGTCTACCATTGAGAGCTGTTCAAAGCTAGAACGAAGGATCCCATCTCTTACCTGACATTGTTCGGCAGGTTCGAGCATGTTCCTGAGCCACACTCTTTGATGGTGTATTTCAATGGCTCAGAAACAATAACCTAACCTAATATAACCTAACCTATTACAATTAAATTGTTTTGTGGTAGAACAATAATAGATAACTAAATTAATACCTTTAGTTAAAATAATACTTATTATTACTTTTACCAAAACAAGTCGGTAAAGGCTAGGATTTACGTATGAAAGTTAATATATATTTCGGACTTTTACTACCCGATATTGGTAAAGTTAGGATCCACCGGTAAATTATAAAATTTACTTGTCTTCAAACTTTTGTGCACGCAAATATTAGAAAGAACCGTAGCTACATTTAAATGAACATTTTATCTTTTTAATGAATATCTCGACATTTTTAGGAGTACATTTGTAAGCATACTTCATAGTTTTTTTAAATAATGTAAACACCTGAGTTCCACTTGGAGCCTGATTCTTTCATTTGACGTAAGACCACCTGTTTTTTGAGTAAAATAAGTGTAGAAGACGGATTATTAAAACTTGGAACACTCTTTGACCACCCCGCCGAGTGAGACTGACCTCATCAGCTTTACTTGTTTACTGTTTACAACTTGTACAACATCTAGTAATCACTAATTAACTCATTGAATCAGTGTTACAATTACTCGCATCTGTGGACACGCGGTATCAGCTTTGACTGGATGGAAAGTTTGGGGTTCAAATCTCGGACCCGTACACTGAGGGTGTATTTTCTTAAATAAATGTCTACACTATCTCCACACCAATTAGGGTACATTTCGTTTGGATTTATTCACCACCTTTACCCTATGAGTTTAAATAATAATAATAAGTGGAAAATCTAAATGTAAATATTGTGGTGAAAAACTTCAAAAACAATTCCTAGCGTCAGCTTGCAATCGAGCCATACCAACCAAGCGGCAACCATCTGTTGAGAAGATTGTGCTATATTTTACAGATAGAGGTTGTCATGTGGTCAGCACAACGAACAGTTAACCTCACTTTTCTAGATTGGAGTTGTTACTTTTTAATTCAACTGGCTCCACATAAATAAACAAACTAATATTATAGAACGTTTCAACTATATTGAAATCGAATATATTGGTCAATATATAAATAGGGATATTTATTTCAAAGAAGTTACAAAGCAATTCTTTGTTGAAAACAGAATCCTTTGATTTTATTTTTCTAATTTTTAATTACCAGAGTATGGAGTCAGGAGTATGAAAACCAATTAAATATAAGTTAACTTATACTCTCATTCTGTTTTTCAATTGTACTTAATGAATTCTTTTTAGAACGTTATGTGGCGAATAACGAAACTTAATTTGACGTCGAGATAACATTTCTTTTTGCTAATTTTTTTCATCAAACACTTTTTTTTATTCACCAATAGCTTTGATAATACTTTGTAGATATGCTTTTTTAGAGTCGCGAGTAAAGGACACGACTCTTTGTGGAACGTTTTATAATAGTTGGTCATAGTAAAAAGGGTTTATATACATTCCCACAAAATCTGTGAAACGCAAGTTCTACTGTTGAGACTTGCGTTGAAGGCTCTTAGCTATGTTAAAAGTGAGGTCCAAAGCGCCAATTAATAACATTTAGTTTTATAAATAGGCTATTATGTTCATCAAATTCTTTTTCTCGCTACGTATTTACTATCCATTCTAACTATTTCATGATAAAGGTTGAGTTTAAGAGGAAAAGTAGGCCTACCCACTTTAGTGTGGAGGGGGAGTGGGAAACTATTTAGAAAAAAATAACCATCTTCACCACACTCAATCGGGATTCAAACCACCATCTCTTCATCACAGGCTGTCCAGTCTATTGTGAGAGTGATACTTTAGGATTTAGATAGTTCAACCACTTATATGGGTAGCCAAAATGTTACAAGTGGCTTAGGGGTAGTGATGAAGGTTTTTAAAGGGCGTACATTATCGTATATTATCATGGTCAAGGGATACCACACTTTTAAATCATAACTGGAAAATATTGATCATCGTCGATTCGAGCCCTCTAGATCTGGGGTAGGCAACCCTGCCACAAATTACTACAAGTGGAGAATTGACCATAAAATGGTGGTGATATTTAGTTTGCCATCTCTCTCAGTAAAATAAGTTTTTCCATGACGGCGTGTTCTAGTTTTAACTTGTAACAAAACGATTATCAAATGTATCATTACATTGTCTCACATTGTCAATTTAGACAGTTTTCATAATTTGCATTCGAGACAGTTGTAGCGGATTTTTCAAAGTGTATCTATTTGTCATAATCTTTTTCAAATAGTGTTTTTATAGCACCGAATCTTACTAGCCTTTTTGATTATACGCTATGTGTGTTGTTTTAAATGTTTTTTTGAGAAATATAATTTCTCAATTATTTTTAAATGGTGTTGAGAATTTCGCTTCTCATTCGCCCCGTCAGTGGTTACATTGAGAAACAAGTTGCCCAACTCTGCTTTGGACTATTTTAACACCGATGTGGGATTTGGTCTGATAAAAAAACATATAAAAATCATGCACTTTATATAGATGGGAAATTTGATTTAAAATTTTAACAATTAAATGGATTAAATTAAAATGCACCTTGCCTGAGAATCAAACCTCGATCCACCCTATTCCAGCAATCTAGATTGGGAGTGTCAGTGGGGTATGGACCTCTTCTGGAATGGGTGGGTCCATATTTACGTATAAGTATGGTAAAATCTTCTAGCAGAGACCTTCATCCTTATAAAGATTAGCTAACGCCCTAGCCTCATGGTGAATGTTGGTACAGTTACTTTGATTACACCATTCTACCATCCTTTTCCCATCGATTAAACAAATTTCCTTCTTTCATAGTTAGTATTGACATTTTTCTGAAAGACTTAATAAATTTGATAAGTGTTTTAACTCCTAACTTCAACCATTTCTTATAAATGTTTTCTAAAATGTCCTACTTTATAGACTAAATCACTACACAAAAATAGGTCTTAGTTTCTTACTTTGTTCTAGACTATACAAAAGACTCATACTATCCGCTTTGGTGGATACATCAGTCTAAGGCTCTACTCTCGCAATATACTAGACTGCCGATTAAGTGGATATCGAGGTTCGAATCTATATCGGGTGTACCTAGTGTGGTTTTGCAAAATTGTTTTCAACTCTCCTTACACGCAAATGTGAGTACAGTTCATATAAATGTTACCTTCCTAATCTATAAATCAATAAGCGTAATTAGTGCATAAGCATATAGCCCAAACGGGTATTAAAACGCAATGCAAAAAAAAAAAGAACCATACTTTGAACCGTCAATCCAACCTGGTAAAACGGTAGAAGGCAGGTTCGTATGCTATGATTTGTTCCAGCAATACTGGGTATCAAACGCACGAGTCAGTAGGAAACTAAGCCACCGACTAACCTAAGGCATTGGATTAACCAAAATCAAAATTTAAATAATAACAAGAGTTCAGCTTATTAACTTACTACTTGAGAGAAATAAATCTCAATTTCAAAATAATTTATAAGCTTTTCAGCACTTATAGATAACTGCAACAGTAAATTTTTTGTTTAGAAAGCAAACGCTCTAGCGGATGATCAAATGTTATTTCCTTCTGTTTTTTTTGTTTTTTTTTTGTCTGAATACTTTGCCATATCCCGCAACCAGTGAGCACGTGGACAATGGCATCAGTCCCATCTAGTTTGTTTTTCCCTTTATGGGGCGGTCGTGGTTTGAATCTCGTCCGGTCGCATTGAGTTTTTTTACTGATGATTTTGCCACTCCCCTTTCGTGAAAATTTGGATATATCTACCCTAAATTTCTATATAATTCGTATACATACTAAGAAAGCTCGTACTCTTATTTAAAATGTGTTGCAAAATACCAAGTTGATATATACCGGTTTTGAACTAAGCCGCTCATACGATAATCGTCATCACATCGTCGTATGGCCCTTGTAACAGGGAACAGTCGCCAGTGTGTTGAGATAAAGGGGGCTAAGGGATGGGGAAGAGTGCCTAAAAAATAAAATAAAGGGTAACATAGAGGGTGTGATAGAAGGGTAGTTCTTGTCTGGCTGTCTCTTTAGCTATATCAAGTTCTAGTAGGGTGTATGAACGGTTATATTCTGCTTCTCTTTTTACCTTGTGTGGTATGTGTTCATTACTATGACCTACCATTCGATTTTATTTTTCATGTAAAAGTATTGGACGAATTCTTTTCATGTTTATTTTTGACAGAGGTGTTGTTACTAAAAAAAATGATGATAGCTAGCATATGAAATAACCGAGAATGTTAATAAAAGAGAAAAGAAGAGTGGAGGTATGTTTGTAATTTATGAAAGGAGCTCTAAACACAAGGAAAACAAGAACTTCCAGTACATTATTTTTACTGATATAAATATTATTATTATTATTTTATTTTGGTAAATAACATGAAGTGACTTTTTTTAGGGCTTAAAGTAAGCAGAGACGATTAAAAAATAATGTACGACTACGACAATATTCAAACTTCTCCTCTGTCTTTATTTCTCTAAGTACATAAATTACCTCACTCCAGATTCCCAACTACTCATCTCTCTGCCAGGAAGGTACAATTATAAATTATATCTAAAAAATGTTCAAACCAATTCAAACGAACCATAGGAAATTACTAATTTAAAACTATTTCCATCTCAATGCTACTCACATCGATGGTCTCATGGCCTAGGATGTCACGCTCACAATAGACTAAATTGCTGTATATAAAGAGGTCGTGTTTAAAATCCCGGTTGTATGTATTGAGGTTTGGTTTTTTACTAATTGATTTTTAAATCTTCCTCCACGCAAATTCGAGTACATCTTCACTCTTCACTAAATCATACCATCCTTATTCCTAAACCATTAGTGTAAATATTCGAATAGTCCTGGATGGGTAGTAATACAAGACGCACATAAAAATATATTTAAAAAAAATCTTAATGTTATGAATTAATCTTGGTAAGATCTTCAGATCCAAACCGTCTTTTAAAACAAGTTCTAGTAGCTTATTCTATCTTCCAATGCTCCAGTTCGGGGAGGGTGTTAGGAGTATAACTCTGGGGGTAGTAGTATCACAAGGACTCTGCTGACCCCGAGAGGAAGGAAGATCAATGACTGAAACTCCCTTCTCTCTAATTCCTCGGGTAGAAAAGGACTTACGGGCCAGAGGGCTCCGATAACAGATCAAACCCATTCGACATCCTTCTCTCCCGTCCCTTTCAATACTCTAACAAAGGTCACTTCGACACTTCTGTGATGAGGGAGTGGACGGTGATGAACACTCACAAATAGGGCGATGTGCTCTAGTTGAAGTTCACCACCCGCACCATTGGCCACACGATCTAAGGCGTGCAACTCGAAACAGACTGGATGGCCAGACTTAAATAAGGTGTCATCCGTAAACCATGTAACGCTTTTTCATACATTTTCAGCCCCCCCTCCCCCATGTAACATCATGTAGATATTGAGCCTGACCCCTCCCCTTACAGCCTGTGTTACGTAACTTTTCTTACCTAGAGTGAATGTCATTATTTTATACTAGAGGAGGATTTTGGATTTAATACTCCTTCAAATCCATTTTAAATCCTGGTGGGTATACGGTCTAAATTTCAAGCTCATTTCGTCTGGTTTTGAAGTGACTGATGATTTCTAGGTCAGGATTAGAATACCGACTAGGTGTACATAGAGTGGTTTATCATACACGTTCCCCACTCGTAATATATCATAAAATGTAAAATTATATGTTAATTTGTGTGGGGATTTTAAGTGAAGATATAATAGAATCAAGAAGGGTGAAAAAAGAAAGAGAAGTTTAAATGTCTGGTTTTACCAAACTTTACCCAAATGCTATTTTAATCGAATAATGGGTACTGAAGGCTTTATTAATTTAAAGAGTAATAATGAGGAGGGTATTTTAGAGATAATGCATCCACATAAGCATTTGACTGTGCGTATGACGTCCAGGACCAGTGTTTTCTACTTTTCCTTACCGCGCATTCTCCTTCATTCATACAAACTCTTATCAAGCACCCAGGAAATAGTTTTGTAAAATATAAATAAATTAAGAGTCTTATCTAGTAGGATTAACTCTAAATTAAATTACTTACTTAACTCTTTTGGAAATAAGAGATTCTAAAAACCCTTCAAGCATAATGTTATTGTTTACAAGCCAGGGAGTAAAAATCAATACAAATAATTACGTTCATTTGAAGCTCTTGCAACATTCACTTGATACTTAGATCAAATTTATTTATGTATTTGACATATAAAGACTGATAACTTATTTGTGAGAATACCAAAGCTCATATTTGAATGAAAATAAATAAAACCAATATTTTAGGGCTTTTAACAATAACAAATTAAATGTCAGGTCAGATTTAAAACAACACAATAATTCTTTGCTTGTACAAATTTGTACAGCTTGTAGCAAAATAAAAATGATGTTACTAATAAGTAATTTTCACCAACCCCTAATAAATTCAGGGCCTACCCATACTTGAACTTACTAACTTATCTTTACGAACCTTCAATTGAACTAAACTCTTAGTTTCACTTAACGTAGACTAGATAAAATAACCATTACCAAAACTAGTTATTGCAAGTTATTATGTTTTGTCAATTAGGTCTATTGAAAAGAAATGGCCTTTAGGAATACCTAAACAATACTTTTATATGGCAAAATAGTTTCATATCTTTCACCTGTTCTTTTCAAGAAAATTATGAGAAAAAGCAGAACATTGTGTACCAGACCAATTTTTCTTTCACAAAGACATTTGGAATTTCTATTTTCCATTTTTAGTAAAGGAAAAATTCGGGGAATAT
Organism: Timema bartmani; assembly: GCA_902151455.1. NCBI lineage: Eukaryota > Metazoa > Arthropoda > Insecta > Phasmatodea > Timematidae > Timema > Timema bartmani. The sequence continues at coordinate 23,009 of CABFWB010006219.1, forward strand.
AAAATTTAATGGAACGATTTAATAATGTTGGGGAAAAGTTTAGCTTGTAGAGGTGACGTTAGTTTCTTGTCTAACATTAGTAGGTAAATGGGGATACTAAGCTTATCATTTTTATTTTTCTAGTTAGTTTCACGTGATCCTTAAGGTGATTAAAATGTACTTAAAACTTTGTATACATCATCAAATACTAATTTGTTAGATAGAGCTTATAGGGTAAGGGTAATATTTTAAACATTTTACCATATATATATATTTATATTTATATTTTATATATATATATAATATATATATATATTTATATTTATATTTTAAAGAACTTTAACAGTGTTTCTATTCTATAGATAATCAATCAACCTAAGTGATTGTTCTGTGAATGTTTGCGTTTGTGTTGATGAAAGTTTAGCCAAAATTGATACATATCAAACGTACATTTCCATGTATTATTTACTTATGTTACCAAGAGTCACATCTTAATCGTCATGCGTACCCAAATTTAACATTAGAATTACAATTTGGTCATTTTTGAATAACATTAAACAATCATTTACACATTTAAATATTCTCAAATTATATGATGTATACATTATCATTATAAAATATAAATCTTGTTAATATATTTATTAGACATGGATATCGAGTGTCTTGAGTACTTTTCAATCTGGTAGGTGAAAAATGTGTCCGATTGGTCACCGACTTCAACTACGTATTTAGGTTTATTAGTGCTCAAAACGTCGTGGGATATAATGATTATCTGGACCTTATTGCACCAAGTAGTGTGCAGATCCAACAAATGACAGAAATAATAGACAGAGAAGTAAAGATTGTGGGGATAAAAAACAATTAGAACAAAATCAAATGTATGGTTGTGACCCGACCAAAAAATACCAAACCTCTAAAATATCTCAAGGTTATTGATTATAAGATTCAAATATTGTATGCATTTAAATACCTGATCATCTCACTAAGTAGCAACAAAATCAAGAGGATGAAATCAAAGCCCGCCTCAAAGCAGCAAATTCTTGTTACTTCTCACTCTTTAAAGTAGTGGGATACAGAGATATTACAATCGAAACCAAACTTAGGACCTACAAGACCATCATAATTCCTGTTCTATGGTATGGCTCTGAAACTCGGGCCAGAATACTATCGAAAGAGCATATTTAAAAATATTTTATTTATCACCACGTATTACTACTTATTCGGGTTATACGATTATTTACTAATTACGCTAATGTATTAGAAATTGGGAAGGTTAAATTTAGAGGAAGTAAACCCGCATTTGCGTGAAGGGAGAGTGGAAACCTATTTAGGAAAATAACCTCCAGTTCACCCGAGCGAGATTCGAACCTCGATCTCCCCGTCCTCGGCAGTAGAGTTCAACATGAAAATAGCGCGTTAGCTAACTACTTCACCGAGACGGGTATTTGAAAACAAAATCCTGAGAAAAGTATATGGTCAAGGTATGGAAAATGGTGAATGTAGAATTATATGAAACAGAGAATTAAGATAGTTGTACCAATACCTTTCAGTTATTGGTGGAGTGAAGGGAAAGCAAATACAAAGGCTTAGGAATGTGCTAGAATCAATAATAATAAAAGAGGAACATGTTTTAGGGTAATATGGAAGGATCACGCCCAATGGTCACACCTCGAAGATGATTGGTAGTAGAACTTGTGGAACTCGGGCTTGAGAATCCGATGGAGACAGGACCTGGAGGATTATAGTGGGCAAGGCCAAGATCCACTTTGGATGACGAAGCCCTAGATATCTAGCCAGATAGATAGATAAATTGATATATATTTTAAAAACACGTAACGGGTATTTCAAATTAACCAGTTATTTATGGAACAATGAGTACCAATAGAGGTTTACAACATTTAAAACAATCTATATTCATTTGTTTTTCCTTGATACTGAAGATAATAAGGACTCCAAAAATATCAAATAAGTGGAAGCATCCTTAATGTCATTTCAACCACATAATTCTAAGATATTTTTAAAAGCTATGTGATAACAGTGGCAAAGTAATTATTCAATGTTGTTAAACTGATCCAACACTTAAAATAGGACCGATTCTATATCTTTTTTAATGTGCATACGTAATATTTTTAAATAACATTTTAATGTCTTGAGTAATATTTTAAATTAATCTTCTGCTTGGTTTTAACAAACTTTCTCAACTCTTTTTTTGTATAGAAAACTACACTGGTACACGGAATAAAGCCCACGACCTTTGATCTATCCTTGTATGGCTCTTCCCTCGAAGCTAGCAAGAATTACCCCGAATCCATGGGCTATGCTTTATTTAAATCAGAATATAGCATGGACGTATGAGTTGACTGGATATTTAAATAGATGAAAACATTTTTAAATAATATTTTGCTTATATTAATATTTAAAAAAAAAGAATAGCCTTACATATACTCAGGTGGTATATGTTGATTCTTGTAAAAGTTTACTGCACGGTGGTTGTATCTATTAAAATTACAAAATATCTACTTGGTGTTAAGCATAGAGCTTCACAAGCATAATTTAATTAAATAGCTCAAAACTAATTTATCAACACGTCTTTGAATTGAGATTTTAAGGGACATATATAAAATATTATGATTACTAAAAATATTCATTCAGACATCTTATGACAGTTGGTAGCACGTCTTTATATTGAGCTATTTTTCCAAGATTGGACTCTCTGCGTGACAGAAACATTTAAAATTGTTTAAATTAGGGCCTCCCTTTTCATAAATATTAATTGGTGGCCTGGAGACTGGATGTTAAGTCTATTTTAGAATTTGATTAATTTGTTAGTCTTGTGCTGATATAGGTATACTCAATAGATTCAGAATATTCAAATTTACTACCACAAAATAGGAATACAAACAATTGGTAAGTTTATACCTTAATGTGAATTATCTACACACGTACACGCTTTATTTCAGTAGAAATTGTCTGTGAGTACTATTAGCGTCTATATTAGTCTAACACCTGAAATATTTACTTGATGTTCTTCATGTATGGTATATAAAAATTGTATTTAGTAGATAGCTTATGAATATAGACAAACACACGAAACTAACTCCATTTAGATCATGAATTTTCTTTGTCAAAACATGCTTTCTTGAAATACAATCTTAGTAGTTCCAATACCTATTTCTATATCGCAGCACTAGTCACTTCTACAGTTCGTGTGTCTACTAACAAATTCAATATTACTTTAAAGATGAAAAACAGTCAAAAATTATTATCAGGAGATGGTGTTAAAGTGTTGTATAATATTCTACCTATACACATTGATAAAAGGTGTGATCAAAAGGGTTAACTACGTGCTTGAAATCAAAATATCAAATTTCTTGAAACCATCTATATGTGTTGTTATATTATCCTTTTTATAGCAAGATAAATGCACCACGTTGGAACGCCATTTGTTATATTATTTATTTATAGCATGTGTTGCTGATTACGTATCAAGCCTCACGTTGTGTCGCCATTTGTTATATTACCTAACTTTAGTCCAAAATAAATGCACCTCGTTGGAACGCCAATTGTTATATAATCATTTAAGAGCTCCTCGGTTGGAAGTCATTTATTATAGATTATACTATGCCCCACAGTAAGTCGTCATTTCTATTGCGCAACAGTGTGCTTTGCTTACGATGCCACCTTTGTCTTATCACTAAACTTAAAAATGATAACACGTTACATAAAGTTTGATGTCAATTTATTCAATTAAAAGAAAAACATATTTGTGTTAATATTTAAATCGAAATACGATCATGTCGAGGGCCTAGCAACTAATTATCACCGAGCGCTTAAAATACGTCCATTCAAGACCGAACACACGTCTGTCTGTGACCACGACTGATTTCACAGTAAAGAGAAATTTCAAAATCACTGTATATATCTGAGCTCAATAGAAGCTTCTCGAAGGGACATTTTCTAACGGTGAATTACACACCTACAAACTAAAAAAAAAAAACCTACTGCGTGTAGAACATTTTGAACAGGAAATTACTCTAAAAGATCTTAACTTGGTTGGATTACGTCGAAAGGCATTAAGTGAGGTTGGCTCCAGTAGATGCTGCCATCTGACCTCGGGGCGCGAACTAACTAGTAAATAATTTAGAGGAAGACGTGATTTAAGCGCCAAGTAATAGATTACGAAATTTAAATAAAGTAAAATATGTTTAATTATATGTAAAATTAGGATGATAAAAAAAATGTTTTGAATATATAAATAATTAGAACGATAATATGGTCAATGCTTTCAAATACTCCTTATGGTCAAATCAATTACATTACAGTGTGCATTTAAATAGCAATTTTAATCAAGTTGAAGTATTTTTTAAAACAAACGAGGTAAACGAATTCATTAAAGGAAATAAACCAAACACCTATAAAATGAATTGTACATAAATAGCGAAGCTTAGATGATCTAAATTACCTTAAGTTTACAGAAGTAGATAAACCAAATATCAATATCAATTTATAATTATAATTTAACCCAGAACCCTTGGTTCAGAGCTCCAATACTCTTATCACTCGTCCCGATCTTAGTGAAGAATGACACTCATCACGGGATGAATCCTGAAGAGCTAATTGATAGTGCATTGGGATCTAATCATGTGTCCAGATGTCATTTTTCGGTTTAAAAAAATGCATTACAGGAAAAGCTTTCTTAAGAATTTCATCCATGGATTTTCTTATGTTCTTTATATTGAAAATCTATTTGGTTTTAATCCTAAACCTCTTTTTGCTCAGACTCTTACTATTCGTTTCGGCGATCAGTATTCTTGGTCTAAACGTTTAAGGATGAGGAAGGTAATATTTAAAGAATGTGAACAAGCATCTACGAGTAGGGTGTGATATACGCCAATTCTATTATGACCTTGTTTAAAAATTGCTTCCCTTATTTCTTTGAAAAAGGCTAAATATAATATGTTTCTGATATTTTTGTTTGATCTCGGAGGGGCAACATTTTACTTGAATCAGCTAATCTCCCATTTCTGTAATTTCTATATGATAAAACTTGATATATAGTTTTTTTTAACATGCTACTAACTTTTTCATCCATTTTGTCGTAAATCATCTCTGTAAACCCATTCTCTTCTTAAATATCGTAGGATTCCTGGACGTATGCAACGGCTCTCTGCATATCGGTAGAAAGATAAGTGGTCATGTGGTCACGATTCCACGTTCAAGATGAAGAGCATTGAATCTGACCAGCACGACTTGGAACCTCGTGTCGTGCAACTACCCAACTTTTCTGAACTTCATAACCCCTTTCGTAATTGGGTGGATCGTTGGATCCTCACGGAGCTGAGAGTGAAGTTTCAAAAGGGTGTTCATCCACTCGGGGGCAGTGGAAGATAAATACCATCGAGGGTAGAACGATAAGACTCTATCAAGGGTAGTTTTGCGTTGCATTTGTAGACTTGAAAACAATTACCTTGCCTTGAAGGGAGCTACAGACTTTAGGTCAGCGTTTTTAAGCCAGTGTGTCACGGCACAGTTATAAAGTAGGTGTTTGGGTGAAGGTCTAAGAGAAGAGAACTAATGAATACAAATAAATATTTTTTAAAACCATGATAAACCTTCATTTAAATAAATGGTACGGAACTCCGCAAGGAATTTATCGCTCTATTGTTTAAAAATGGAGATATTTACACAAAATTCGTAAAACATACACTAGCGAACCCGGGAACAAATTGCACTATACATACGTAAAACATTTTTTACTCAGGGCTATAAATTTTCTAATTATATTTTTAAAAATTAACGTCTTCATTTGTATATTTGGACCAATAACAAACATCGATGCTGGATTCCCAAGGGTTAACACTTCGTATTAAAATTTTTTCTTCCGGTTAAAATTTTTGGCATTTTATTAGGTGATGCACATCTCATGGTTATCGCATTGCTACTGAATTTCTCTTTTATAAATTTTGACCAGTAAAATAGGTAAGTAATGACTATTGAGTCTAAAATGAGAGAGATAGATCATTGCAGTACCAAGGGCGTATCCAGGAGGAGGGCGTGGGTGGCGAAAGCCCCCCCTCCCCCCTCTCAAGACATTATACCAATTAAATCCATTTTAAAGTAACTACCAGTTTTATTGTCACATAATACGATCTCACCAACCAGATTTAACTTTTTAAATTGTTATTGATAATATTATTAGTTGATTTATATACGGTAATTATTGTAAATACTTAAAACTATCACATTACGTATTAAAATGGTGAAAATGAGCATTAATTAAACTACCCAAATTTAACTGGTGCGCCTTTCACCTTGTTGAATAAACCTTGTTTAGGTTTAAATCTATTTTATAATTTTATTGTTACTATTTCATTGATTAATAATAAATAAAGATCTTTAAAATAATAATAACGTGCTTTAAACAAAATCTTTGAAGAATACCAGACACATAACGTGTTAGTATGACTTAGTGGTAAAATTTTGATTTAGAATGAGATATAACTAGCTATACTATAGAATGGAGTTAAAGTTTTACTGTCCAAATTCTGAATAATTACATCTATTTTGTCTAATTGATTGAATAACTAAAACACTCTTTAGTTAATAATTGTTATAGGGTTTAAACTCTTTTCCCGCTTAATAATCACTATTTGTTGATATTCTTATTATTTTTTTATGATAAATTTCAATACTAATCACAAATTTCGAGTTATACCCCTCATTAGAAGATTATTATCAAGTTTAGCGTTACACTGAAAAATCATTTAAGTATTTCTCCCAAATTTTGAAGTATTTTTATGTCAAAATTTCTTGAGGTGCCTCCGACCGCTCATCCCCGACACCCCGACCCGATCCCGATGGGAGCACCCAAGTCCTTCACCCACCCCCATCACGAGAATCCCAGATTCGCCCTGTACTGTACAAACATTTCCCCTAAGAGGTTAAAGGAAAAACATCTTCAAATTCTTGAAAGACTTACTTATTTGCTTACTCTATGGCATTAGAGAATAAACTCTGTGTACATTTAAGTAGTATATTCTCACAACTAGAACTAACAAAATTGTATTAATATACTTGCCAATATCTTCAAAAATAGTTTTTATAAAAATATATTTCAAATAAAAGTTTTTTATTTTTAATAGTACTAAAATTTAACAATGATAAGTTATTTATAGGTTGGTTTTGTTAGGAAGAACAGTATAAGTTAGTAACTAAAGTTACTAAAACAATTTTAATATATTCATACATCGAGTCATGTTATCTGCAGTATCTGCAGACTTTTGATAGATATTATATTTATAAGACAAAACAAATATAATAGTAAAATGTCATCAATACTGGTCTAAAATAAATAAATTTGAATTTTATCTACTGTTATTTCAACCAAAATCAGGGTATAGTATCTCTAATAGTTGCGAAGATATAAACATTTTTGCTATTGTAAAGAACCCAAAAAGTAATTTTCAAGGGAGAATTAAAAAAGCCATTTTGTTTATAATCTTATTCAACGCCTATATACGAATCTTAATCAAAATCGTTGTAGGCGATTTTGTGACAAATATTTTTTTTTTCACCCTTTAGTAAACTGTTCTTAAATCTAGGGTTAGACAGACACACAGTCAGATGGCGTTGCAAAAAACACCTTTTAGGGCTCGGGGGGCCATGAAACCTCAACATCCATCAATATCTCGGGTAAAATTATTTAACGGTCGTAATTCTTTACCTTAAAGTGTTGGAAATGTTAAAATAAATATATATGCGTATAGCTTAGAAGCTATTGGCCTTATAAAAATATATTTCAAGTGAAATATATTTATTATAAATAGATCTATATGCATGAATTGATAAGTAATTTCATACCTCATAGACTTACGGAGATAAATTTAAAAACTAGAATTTACGCATAAGAACGGAACCCTTGAAGTCGTTTTGACGACAAGTTGAGATAACCATTTGGTTTGTAATATTGATCAAAGCTTAGAAAAGATATTTAATCAAAATCGTTAAAGCGGATTTGACTATAATCGAATTTTTCTCTTTCCGCCCTTAAGGAAACTACCCTTAACTTTAGGGTTAGATATCCAGTTCTAAATATTCCTCGGGGTAACTCTATGAAAAGCCTAGAATTTAAATACCAAGTTCTAGCCCAATCGGTAAAATAGTTTAGGCTCTAGCCCATGGTACAAACTGACAGACAGATGGACACACAGACAGACGGCATTGCGCAAACCACTTTTTAGGGTTTGGGGGGGGGGGGTTCATAAGACGTCAACATCCATCAAAATCTCGAGTTCATTTTTGTTACGATCACAATCCTTGCTCTACCCGTAAGGTAGCGAGAAAGTAAAAATATTGATATTGTGTCCCCAAGGGTCAACCCCTCATATTAAAATGTCAACTTCCGGTTGAAAAAAAATTACATTTTATTAGGAGTTCCACATCTTATGGCTATTGCATTGCTATTAAATTCCTAATTTATAAATTTTGACCAATAAAATAGGTAAATATTGACTATTAAATATAAAATGTTGGAGATAGATCATTTCTGTACAAATATTTCCCCTAAGAGGTTGCAAGAAATAGAACATACATTTCTGAGAGACCAAGTTATTTCTTACTCTATGACATTAGAGAATAATTGCGTTAAAACTTAAATACCATCTCTTTACAATTAAAGCTCACAAAACTGTACTAATCTATTTGCCAATATCTCAGAAACTGTTGGTTTTATAAAATATATTTAATATCAAAGTTTTTCCTTTTAAGAGTACTACAATTTTGCAATGATAATTTATTTATTATCTCAAATAGTTGCGGAGAAACGGAAATTTCCGCCTCTGTAAACTAGCCTAAAACTCGTTTTTATGGAAAAATGAAAATAGCCATTTTGTTTATAATTGAATCAACGCCTAGATACGAGTTTTAATCAAAATCGTTAGAGTCGATTATGAGAAAATTGATTTTTTCTCTTTTTGATATATATATAAAACTTGAAAATTATTGGTTTTATAAAAATATTTTTCAAATAAAAGATTTGTATTACAAATAGACCTACGCATTTCCTATGATAAGTAATTTCATCTCTCAAATATTTTCGGAGATAGGACAAAAAATGAGAATGTATGCTTCAGACGGGAACTCTTAAAGTCATTTTGCCAAAATATTGAGGGTAACCATTTTGTTTGGAATATTTATAAATTTTTTGAAATGAAATTTAATCAAAATCGTTAGAGCAATTTTGAGAAAATCTACTTTTTCTCTTTATGCCCTTCACTAAACTACCCTTAATTTTAGAGTTAGATATCCAATTCCAAAAATCTTTCGTGGCAACCCTATGAAACCCCTAGATACCAAGTCTTAGCCTAATTGGTAGAATAGTTTATGCTCTAATCGGAGGTAAAGACAGACGGACAGAAATTCAAAAAACACTTTTACGGATTTGGGGTGGTGAGGGGGGATGGGGGGGAGTCCTACTGAACTTCTAAAACACCATCTTAATCCTTTTATTAATAATAAAAATTCTTTTTAAAGAAACCGATGTTGTTCCTTGATAATTTTAGTTATTTGTTCAGAGTTGAAAGAGGTTGGAAAACACTTCCTTATGTAGGTGATTTTAGATGGATGATGCCACTGGTTCCAACATTTACGAGTGACGGGAAATGTTCAGTTTCTAATCTCTTCGCTGCCAGTTATCAAGTTTGTTAAAGGTAAAACGACAGACCACATAACGTCCACTGCGGGTAGCTTATTTTAAATCATGTATGTATATGTTATGGTCAAAGCCTGAAGTCTGGTCAGTTCATGAAATGACCGGCCAATTTTAGCTATAGCCACTGAAATCACCCAAAGAACGAAATATATTATTGATCACCATTACACTTTTCAGTGCCTCTCTACGCAATTAATCAATGTGATGGATGAAAGTCTTACTTACTATTGTAATAACAAAACTGCTATAAGATTATATTATTTTCTTAACACTATAATAATACATATTTTATTACATGGAATAAACACTGTGAAGCCTTTTTACTTGTTTATGCAGTCTGAGCTATTATGAAATTTGGAATTACGTAATATATTAGCTCCTTTATCCTTGCATCGACTTGAACATTTTCTTATGGAGAAGCATTTTGATATTCTTGACCTCAAGTTATTGACTCACTCGATGATGCTTCTCTTATATACACTTATCTTTTCTGGAATGACTTCAATTTAATAGTTTCAGCTATTTCCTGTCTAGTAAGTTCTACCTTCTCTTCTATATGGTAGACCTCAATGGTCTTGGGATAAAGAACTAGCCTTAGTACCTGATGTTCGTGGGCTCAAACTTAACCGGGGGTAATTGATTTTTCCTGAGCGATAAGAATCCGTAACACAACTTCATACGGTAGTGAATTCATCGGTTCCAAGTCGATTGTGGAATATAAAATATCCCGGGAAGGTAAGTGAAAATAACTTTCCCGATAAAATTAGTGGGCTCCTTCGCTCTTACTCATAGAAAATCTCGTGTGCTGATAAAAATTATAATATATTACCATATTTACAATTGGTTTAAGTTATTTTTTGTCTAAGGGGAGTTTGGGTTGGGGAAGTCCATTTCACATTCGGTCCCCATGGTTACCTCCATCAGAGGGGCAACTCTCCAGCCCGAGTGGCTAGGTTAAGTAAGGTTAAGTTGGAATTGTTTTGTATCGTACTGTCTAGCCCTTCGTGCACTGGTGAGGTGATAGTGGTCAATTTGCGCTTTGGCTCACCAAAATGTGAGTTAAAATGTTCCCCCATCAATATTTGGAGATTAGTCTGGAACAACTGGTCAATGTGCAAAGTGGTCAGTTTCGATCTTTGACAATAGCATAACCATCTGACTCAGCTAGCGCTGTAATTGCCTGTAATTTCACACTGGATGTGGTTACAAACTGAATACGCTATAATATGCACCCACTGAACAACTTTGCACCAAATAGATTGGCTCCACGGATAAAAGAGTGTTCTTAAACTCACGAGACCAGGGCTCAATTTTAAATAATTTATCACAACCCTACCTCCCTCCTTTTTGGCTTTACATACTCTCTTCAGGCAAATCCTGATGCATATATTCTAAATCCATCATATTTAGTCGGTTATTTTCAGCTAGAATATCAAATATATTCATTACTGGCCCTGAAGCATTCGATACCAACTTTTTTACTAACATATTTTTAAAACGAGCTAAATTAGTTACTTTTTAAAAAATTGTTACACAATTTAATAGTAAGATATATTTTTTAAATATTTTAATTCGTTAAAATTATTTAATAGCTAAGAAAGAGATGTTTGGAAAACAAACCAATGAACTAATAAGGTTTGAATTCTTTTAAAAAATAATAAGTTAACCTTAAATGAGTCAGATTAGGTAAAAGGTATAGAGAAATATATCTACACGAATTCTTATGTCTACTGTGAGAAATATATTTATAAAAGAAATCTTAGTTTATTATCAATTTTAAATCTGATATTTTTTTATATTTGAACTCATATTGCATCACTAGGTCAGATAAAGTGGAATAGTGCTAAAAAAAAAGACAGAATCCGAAATGTACTAAAGCGACTAAACCTAGTTTCGTATATTCATATGCCAGATCTTGGGGTCTTCAGATGTCATCAATTTTATATAGATATTTAAAAACTTTTATCTCTGTAACTCATAGCTAAAAAAGCACATAAGCCACTCATGCCCAATAATGCGTTCGACAACCTTCACCCTCGGCTATGTCAACCCCTGGTCTTCCATCGAATTCCAATGCCACTTTCTTTGTCCACATCTCATCCCACCCTTTACCAACCAAACCCTTCCTTAAAAGAAGCAAAACCTCCCCTATCACAGATTCTAAATATTCGCTTCCTCCCCTAAGCCTATCTACAACCAATCCCACCCTATTTCACCCCCTATCACTGGCTTATGCATTGAGAAAACCTCCGTTGTACCCGGGGGGGAGGGAGATACGCGAGTTGTTTTTCAACAGAGGATGGTGGTGGTGTTAGTGGGAGGTATACAAGGGGGTGAAGTGCACGTTTCGTAGTAGTGGTGGCAACAGATGTCTCCCATTGCCTCGACACAAGGTCCACCCCCAACTCCTAAACATCCTTTCCATGAACCTCCCGCCCAATATTCAATATGGGAGCCACATTATGCGCTGGTAGGACGCTTTCCACCCCTAAATACACTGCGGTACTGCCATGGGGGATGGAAGAGTCTAGATGACCGTGTCAACTCTGTATTTTTGTAGTTAGGTTCACCTCAGGCCGTTCAATATGCGGGATTTTTTTTTGGTGTTATCCTCCCCCAAAGTTTATGTTTCGCTATCCATTCAAGTTATATCCATATTCATATATTCAAGAAATGGAGAAAAACATTTGGGTAAAACTGCCATCAGTAAAGCCGACAAGAGCGCAACTCCTGACTTCCCCGCCACCGACAAACCAGACTAATGGAACTTGAGAAATAGACCATATGTTTA
>CABFWB010006220.1:0-35482 GCA_902151455.1 Timema bartmani
CTCGCCCCAGGATTCGATGATAGTGGACTCAACCCAGCCGGGACAGCGAATTTTTTCTTGGGCGATAAAAGTTTGTATCACAACTTCCCTTGGAGGGAAAGTAAAGTAATTAATACATTGTCAATTTCGGCATGAAAAAGAGCTCTAAAAGATATGTGAAAATAACTTTCCCGGCAAAATTTACTCATAGATACGCCCATGTGCTGATATTGTCAGTGGGTTCAGAAAGTGCAAAGAAATTAGTGAAATAAAGTAAAGAAAAAATGAGATTAAAAGAAGGAGAAAGAGTGAAGAATGATTTTGAAGGAAATAAGAAGATATTCTGGAAGTGGTTGAAGAAAACCAAACAGAGAGTGCATTAAAATGGACATGGAGAGATGATCTGGGATGAGAACATTATAAGTAAGCGATGAATATAGTATTTTGAGCAATTGTATGGCAAAAACCTAGATAAAGTGGCAGAAAATATGGAAAATGTTATAAGGAGTGAAAGAATTAACGAGGCTGAGCTGTTAAGAACTATGAAAGTGTTAAAGAATGGCAAAGATTTACATGTAGGTAGGATTTCAAGTAAAATGCTTAAGTGTGGGGGCATGGTACTACTTGCCAGATTGTGTGAGTTGTTCAGTGTGTGTGCTGGGATTTTGAATGCTCCTAATGACTGAAAAAATAATGCTATCACTGTTCCTTTGCACAAAGGCGAAGGCAGTACGAGTGAATGTAAGAATTATAAGGCAATTAGTTTGTTGAGTATTCCAGGCAAAGTTTTTGTGAGAGTCTTAATTGAGAGGGTGCTGGAAATCCACGGACAAGATTTGGGCTGTGCAATTTGGTTTCATGCCAGGTAGAGATTACATGGACCAGCTATTTGCGTTGCAACAACTAATTGAGAAAGGTATTGCAGTAAGAAATAGCGTGTATTCTGTCCATTTGTTGATCTGAAGAAAGCGTATGATCATGTGAATTGGAGTAGTTATGGAATGTTCGGATATAATATGGTGTGAATGCATGGTTAGTAGATGCATTTATGACAGTATATGATAGAAGAAAAGTGTGCGTGAGGGTGGATGGAATTTTTAGCGAATGGTTTGACATTGAACAAGGTGCTAGAAAAGGTTGTGTTATGTCTCCAAGGTTATATAATGAATGCATTCACTGATGAGTGTATGAGGGATGCTTGTGAGTACGCCATTGGTGTACATTTGGGCAATGTGATTGTGAGAGTTCTGTTATATTATGTATATGATACTGAGAGTGAAAATGATTTGAATGTGACGACCAGAAGAATGTATCATCATATAAGTATCTCCAAAACTTTGGATATGGTTTTAATGAGGGTGGATCAGGAAATGATTTTAAGCTTAGTATAAATATAAAAAATGAATGATTTTGTGTATATGAGCAGAATGTTCCGTAAAAATGTAAGGATAGATGGTGAAGTCTACAGACAGGTGAATACATCTTGAAGTTTAGTTGGATGTATGAACCCTATTGCAAAGAATGAAGTAATATTGAAAGATTCAAAGAAAGCAATATATAAATATGTTAAAACGCCAACATGGTTTTAGGGCTGTGAAGTGTAAGTTTGTCAGGAGACACACAAGAACAAGGGGAATGTGGTTGGAATGATATATCAGAGAAATTTATGTGAAAAAACTTGTATAGACAGAGTCCATAATGAAAGGGTGCTGAAGGAGTGCGGTTTGAAATGGAATCTAAATTGTCAATGTGAAAGAAGCGTCTCACGTTAATTTGATTATATTGAGATGGTGAATGTGGATCGAGTGATTAAGAAAATAAATGAAGGTAGGGTGTGTGGATCTAAAGGAAGGAGTAGGCCATGAAAGACGTGTCTAAATGTTGTAAATGAATGTGCAAAAAAAAAAAAANGCAAAAAAAAAAAAAAAGAAATATTAAGAGCTTTAAGATTAGAAGAGTATGTATGAGTCGGTGTATGTATATTGTTGAATCGAATGGAGTATGCAAGGAAAGGGAAATGTGGAGAAAGTTAAGTGAGATAGGATTAGTTACAAAGTTATTGTTTTTTAGATAAATGCAAAGTTTCGAGCCTAACCCATCAGGGAAAGGCATGGTTAGGTATGCATGTATTATGTATTAATGTATGTACAGATAATTTGTCTCCAACTTTTTTAAACTTTAACAAAGAATATGTTTAATGATGGTGTTTTCTATGTGCTTTTTAGGCTAAACGACAATTTTTAGAATTTTTTTGGAAATTAATAAATTTTAATGAAATGCCATTAAATATGTTGTTAAATGACTAAAATTATATTTAAATTCGTTATTATATTAACTTTTATTTAGTGAATTTAGTTTACTAATAGGCAAAAAGAGAAAAAATATTTTTTTCAAAACCCACTTTAAATATTTTGATTCATTTTTGTGTATAGATACTGTTTGGTTTTAAAAACAAACTGTTAAGCTCAAGTTTTCAATGAAAATGAGTATATAAGCAGAAATTTCCAATTTTGATATTTCCGCAACAATTTGAAATACTGAATAACCTATCATTGTTAAGATGTAGTACTATTAAATATAACAGTATTTTATTTGATAGGTACTTATATAAAATAACCAAGAGTGTCTGAGCTATAAGCCAATACATATGTATTTTATATTAAAATTTTTGAAAATAAATTGAATGCTATGCTCTTTGGTGGACATGTATGTTTCTCTTATCTTAATGATGTTATAACAATGTATGTCATTTGATTTGACCCCACCCCTTAAAGAGTAAAAGTATTGTGATGGTCATAATAATTCAAACTCGAAATTTTAATAAATGCCCACGTTTCTTGACCCCGTCAAATCGAAGAGTGGTTTTCGTGATGCCATTCGTTTGACTCTTTGGTATAGTTTTTTTTCTGTAACAGTATATATTATTTCGTTTCATAAAACTTTCTAGTTTTTAGTAAATTTCTCTATCTTAGGATTAAAGAGGAAGTCTGTCCGGATCACCGTAACATGCCAATAAATCCAAATGTATGGATTTTAGATAAATTTACAGATATATATTTTTTTAAATGCAATCACATTCGTCCGTTTTAACGAGTTTTTATGAAACACAGAATTCTTAATAAAATTTAAAAAAAAATATTATAGGGATCCACAACCAAATTATATATCATCTGCAATAGATTCAAGATATTGTTTTTATAAACATGTAATCGAAATTTCCAGCTAGAAAGCTTCTTCTAAAATCAAACTGATATTTCTTCCACGGCATATTACTTAGCATCCGGGCAGTCCACATATTTACTCAAATGATGAGGAAGTTAGAATATAAAGAAATGATACACACATTTTCGTGGAGGTAAAGCTAAATACCATCCTTATTTCACCCATATGAGAATCAAACCTCACTGGAAAATCAGGCTAGGCTATCACACGTGATTATTAAATGTGAGTTCAAATGGTTTAAACCATTGAAACTGAACGAACTGTGAAACACCTTACGACTATTCACCAGCCAGTCACCTAAATTCGAGCCTCCTCCATCAGTCTCGCCGAGTCCATTATTCCGAGTCAATAAAAGACTCCTTTTCCGTGTTAAGAGCTGGAACGCAAACGGAATTTATTAGCTACGACGGTCCTGTACGCTTCCAACAAGGGGACCACCTCTGATTCGCTCTCAATCACTTATCGCTTAATTCATCTGCGCTCCAGCGATCACGAGCCAGCGAGGTGACTTTTTTCCCTTTCTCTGTTAATCAGTGTCTAATTAAACTGTCTTAATGAACTTTTCAGGTTCTGTTAGAAGCTTTAAATCTTCCTTAGATTCTAAACTTTTTTTTTCTATGAAAATTGTGAGGAAGATTAGTGTGAAAGAAACGTGACAGAATCTACTATTGAAGAGAGCTTTAATTAATTACCCTACCCCCGTAATTTAGTTATAGGACCAAATTATTTACCCAGAGATCCTTGGTTTGACTCCAGACATCGAAAAAATAAAATATTGTTAATTTGTCCTGTTAGCTATGGGAAACAAGAAGAATTCTTACAAAACTATTTTTGTTTGTGCTCCGCGTCATACTAACCATCTGGACGATGACGCATATTTAAACCAATTGGGTTAGGATGAGGAAAATGGAAATCATAAGTTTTATTTCACTCATTTGAAGGAAGGGTGAGAAATAATTTATAAAAAAACAAAATCTCATCCCCTAATCTCCACATCTCCAACAAACCAGACCGGACGTGACTAATGTCTTAGTCTGCATAACGATTGACATGTGTCTCACATGAAGAGAACATTTTTTAATAATCAAGCCGTGGTCTGTCAGTTTTCTAGTCAGCATCCTTTTTTTAACATCTTGGGAACGCAAGCTATATATTAAGGTTCAGCCAGTCTGGCTTGCTGATGATGGGGAGGTAGGGATTGAATCCCATCTGGGTGTACTAAAGATGATATTCCGTGGATATTTTCTCACTCAGTCTCCATACAAATGAGGATACATTCCCTTTCTTCTTCTCTTCTTCTTAAGTCAACTACCCGAAGCCCGCTTCGGTGGCCGCATTTTATAAGGTGTCAATCTTGCATTAGACTAGACTGCCAACCACGGTCGGGTGTACTCTGGTTTATTTTTACTCAAATGGTTTTCCACTCTCTCCTTCACGAAATGAGGGTATAGTTACTCACAATTTAAACTTCCTCATTACTAACACATCATTTTTATGCTTATAGCCCAAACGGATATTAAGTCGCAGTATTAAAAAAAACCGAGGATTGTATTCATGGGATTTTTATCCATCTGGATCTGGGCATGCACTGAGTCTTTCGGATGGTTAGGGATACCTGAACTATTTGGTAGACCCATCCATGAACTAGACGATTTCAAAAAGTGTTGTGGTTCCCCGTTGCCTTCCACGCTGAATTTCTATGAGGGAGTGTGAAAAAGCCTGACAATTTTGCCGGAAGTGTATTTACATTAACCTTATTTACATTTACCTTCGAGGGTTCTTTATACCTGCCACAATTGACAGGGGACCGACGGCCTTACTCCCCCCTCCAAATGAAGTTGGCTACAAATTGTTATCGTTCAAGAAAAAATCCGTCCCCTCCGGCTGGGTTTGAGCCCACGAACATCGGATCCTGAGGCGAGCACTTAACCCCAAGCTCAAAGAGGTCAACACATTCCCTTTTAACATTCCAATTTCCTCATCCCAACCTCATTAACGTCTGCATATATCCCTGACAATTACTAAAACACGGAGGATAAAATATCATTATTATAATATATTTACAAAAATAAAATGAGTACACAAATAAAGGTAGGACTGCATACAAATACCCGCTTCTGTGATTGCTGGGTCTAAGGCATTGCTCTCGTAACAGACTAGACTGCCGATGACGGGGAGATCATGGGTTGATCTCGGTCGGGTGTACAGGGGGTGGTTTTTCCAAAATGGTGTTCCACTCTTGAGGTTCAAATCTCGTACGGGTGGATTGAGGGTGGTTTTTCCATCTATTATACCTCTACTATTACTAATCTCCCTCCACGCAAATTTGGGTATAACCTTCCTTATCTCTAAAACCACAAGCGTAATTAGTACCTACATAAGCATAACACTCGAACGGGTAGTAAAACGTGGTGTTAAAAAGATCCCAGTTGGGTCTATTGAGGGTGTTTTATACCTAGGTGGTTTTCTACTCTCCTTCCAAACAAATTCGGGTAGATTACCTTAAAAATGCTTCCTTTCTCATCCCTACCCCACTAGAGTAATTATTATATATACGAATAACCTGAACAGGAAGTAAGACTCAGTGATAAAATTAAAAAATCGGAGCTGAAAAACACAGTCGATAAAGATGGGTAGGTCGGATGGGAGGTTTGAGTCTGTGAAACAACCCGAACAAAACAGTGCAGTCGAGAGAATTCAGGGTCCGTCATTGGTGACCAAGTTCAATGAGAGACTAATAAAGCCTTGGACCTCTTGGAAACCACTCTGAATTGTATACAATTTAAATTTGATTATTGCGTTTGTCAATCAGAACAGAGGCTAAGTGGAGATTCTTGGAACAATCACGATACAATTATATGTGGTGTAGCTGAAACAATGAGACGATTAGTAACTTGAAAACTAACAACCTTTTAGAAAACTATCTATAAGAATAGTTGAAAGTAAGGAGTGGTTATAGTGAAAGTTAAGACTTAGATAATTTGAACTAGAAAATTATAAAATTAATTTATAAATTAAGCTGTTAATAGAGTGATTAATGTATCACGTGATATTGACAAGAACTAAAATGTACAATTTAAATTAAATTTTCATAGAAAAACATAAGCTATGATATGAACAATTAGATAAAACCACAATGCATCATCAACTAAAAATATAATGCTCAAACGAGTTGATGAATAATATTAAAACATAAGTTGACACATTAAAATATTAATACAAATAATATAATATACAATTTAACGCGATATGAACAATGTTCTTGCAAATATATGGTTCAACCATTAATCTATTAATAATCATATCACTCCTTAATATGCTTTACTTTATTTTAAAAGTAATTATCAAAGAACTATCAAATTACAAAAAAAATAAAAAGATCAATAGAGTTAAGTGCGAAATATCTTTTCTTCACATGAAATTGCAATTGTTAAACAAACAATCTAATCAAACTCATCTTGAACTAGCTAAATAACTTCACTCTATACTTTTTGATGAAACCTTAGACACAATCAATAATAAAAATGACAGAATCATTCATTCAAAATATCAAATACTAAACAAAAACTAAACAACTTATCTCAAATTTCGCAACCAAAGCAAAGTGATCACAGTTTTAGCTTCCAATTTTATCCTAGATTTCTCAATATATACAAATTTGAACTGAACAACAAAGATGAAAAATCCTCCACAAGAGTTACAAATTTAATCTAAAACATTCATCCATCAAACAAAAGACTCAATCCTTAATAATTGACAGTGGGGATGTTATTAGCCAATTACCTTCTGATGACAAAAACCTTATCAAAAACATGGTCGCCAATCAATTGCATAAAATAATTTCCAATCATGATGGACAAAATAATTTACCAAGTCAAACCAAAAACATTTCAATTATAAAACAAAAATTCAAATCCAACAACACAATCAATGTAAAAGCTGATAAAGGGAACACCATTGTCCTTATGGACAAGAATGACTACATCTCTAAAACCCTTGAATTCATACAAAATAACAACATAATTGAATTTAAAATTGACCCATTAACAAATATAAAAAAAACTCAAAAATATCATAATATTCACCAGGTAAATAAAATCAAACTACATAATACATTTTTTCACTTTTTGAAGATAATGTAACTCAGGTGAGTTCCACTGGACGTCAGACAAACATCAGAACGTTGTCCATAACTTTCCTCAGCATAGATTGTCTAATTGTTTCCGCTCCACCCTGTACAAGGAATTGACCCCCTTTTGCACAAACCTTACTTCTTATTTTTACGTACCTTACTAATATTCCGGGTTATCCGTATTTAATTAAGGTAGGTCCACAATAGTGCGTATCACATAGTATCGTATCACTCCACAGGAGCTCTTAACATTGTCCAAATTTGAGTTTTCACCCAGTTAAATAAAAAGTAATGTAGAAATGAGCCGAGAGAATGTGAAACGGTTATACATGATCCAAACATAATGGTATAAAGATGAAATATAAGGAGTTAATAGGAAATGTACCTACAACTATTTAGGGTAAGAAAGGGCAACCAATCAGGAATATAATACTCTAAATACAACCAGCAGGGTTTTGAACCTCAACCTACCTGTCTTTGGAGAACCAGATTAGTTGGGAATGATGCCTTATTCTGCGTGTACAGCAATGTTTTTCTCTTGCTGTTAAACCTGGTTTAACCCCAGAATGCTCTCGTACGTACAATATACGTGTAGTGCCTTACCAATTCATCCCAACTCCCCTCCCCTCCCCGGCAAGCGAGACTCCCCCCCACCGAGCTATGCCACCAACTGTCAGTCAACAATTAGCTGTCGTGACGGATGTTTGCATCTTAGACGTTATAATACGTCATTTGAATATAGAAGCCAGATTTACAATCTAATAGTATTAATGGAAATGTTAGAAGTAACTGACCAAACTGTTAAAATTTGGTTGAGTACAAATACTTTCATTTCTTTCTTTTTTCTACTAATAACTAGATATTGTAGATCCAGCCATTACAAAAACATTTAAATATACCAACTATTATTGTACATTCATAGGCTTTTTAAGACCTGGTTTATATTTGTTTTGTAGTTTGATGTATTTAATTTTGTGTTTGAAATGTGTAGATGTTGATGTAATTTAAAATACAAAAAATTAAGAACAAATAAACCAACCAAAAAAAGACTAAAAATTTAATTAAAATTACGTGAGAATATTATGAAAGATTTTATCCGTTATTACGTCAGATTTACGTATCGATAGCAGTACTGTGTTATGCAATGACGATAGTATTCTAGGGCTAAAAATAATGGAACATTCACAAGTGGTTACCCAGAGAAAGGCATCTGTTTCATTTTGCTTGGCATCCACTGGGGATATTGAAACTCGAATCTCGGGCGGGTGTATTGAAGTGAGTTTATCTCAATGGTTTCCACAATCTCCTTCATCACAAGTGCTGAAATATTTACTCCAAATTACCCCTTTCTAATCGCTATGAAATCATCTGATTATATCAGCACACGACTGACAAACCAGCGTAGCTCAAGACCAGACCCAATTACCAGTCCTCCAACCAACGTTGTTCAACATAAAATAAAAAATTAAACGTTATCCTGTTAATTGTTACTAGGTTAGTCAGATGTAGACAATACTGGAAGTGACACGTCACAAATTCAAACGCATACATTGAGTTATGCCATTGTTTTACTTTGGGGTCGCAGTACTCCTCACTTCTATCCGCTTCAGTGAATCTAAGATGGCAGCCTCACGTTCTTTTGATGTCACACTTCAAAACCCACGGATAAAGAAAGAACAGAGCTCTTTGATCTGGTAAAAAAAAAAAATTCCAAGAATATGTGGTGTGAAAGTCTCTCTCGGTGCGTCCTTATTTCCTTTCCTCGTGAGGACATCTCATCAAATGAAGGCAGCCGATTCAAAATGTCACAAATTGGTTTTAGGGGGGGGGGGGAGCATGGTTTTCTTATCATCACGTTCTACTTTCTGTTCAGGCTATACGCATATATGATTGTTACTCTAATGGGGTAGGGATGAGGGGGAAAATATTTTAAATATAACATAAACGTATTTACGGGGAAAGAGGTGGAAAACAATTTAGGAAAAACCACCCTTATTAGACCCAAGTCGGATTTGAACCTTGATCTCCCCGTCGCCAGCAGGTCAGTCTAACACGTTTAGCATAGTTATGTGTACAAATAATTACGTAAATATTTATGTTCATGTAATCATGCAGCATGACGTTTATTTCTGCAATAAACTAAACAAATATAAAATGGTCATTTATTGTAATTTACTCTTTTTTGTCAATGTTTTATGCGATCCCTACAATATTTTTAGCGATCTACAACTTAAAAACTTGTGTTTTAAACTTTATTTTGTTATTCTATAAAAAGATGCGCATAATCAGTATCAGGATAACCAGAATAGTTACCTAGTTAATCTAACTTTTTTTTTACAGAAACAGGAATTTGTTTTGTGTTCACAACAGATAATTTAAAGTCACACTGCTCAGAAATACACTACGCCCACTGAAAAGCGACCAGAACACGCCACTGGAACAATCAACAATGACAGAGAGGCACCCCCACCCACCTTGCCATCCTTCGTGACACCTATCGAAACTGTCAGGGCAGCTTAGGCTGGTGTCACTTTATTGTAAAAGAGTAAAAAGGGAAGGGAGGTTTGTGTCTGCTGTCAAAACACGCACCGCGTCACGCGTAGTCAAGTGTATGGTTGTAAGCGCCTACAGACTGAACCAAAAACCACGCCTCCCCCTGCCAACCGAAATTTACCAACACTCTTCAAAATCTTCTTATATATATATACTATTCGTATATTGTTAAATATATATTATAAAACTCTTTCAACTTTAATTTAAAATTTGTGAAAATAAATTGTCTCCCTAGTCCCCACCAACCCTTCCATATTCTACCGCTTAGTCCAAATTTTCGCCAGTGAAATAGATGTTGTGAAAATTATCTTTAATTCTTTAAGCTAAATGTGCTGGTATTTCTGTAGGTTGCCTTTGCTCCTCTGTTTGATTAGATTCAACAGACACTTCAGTTGGATGTTGCTCAAAGCCTTATCTATCTAAAATGTAACAGTGTATTGAAAAACTCGTGGTTTTTCTTGCTTCAGGTCATTAAATAAATGATGATATTCACCATAATCTTTCCTATCATGGAATATTGGATGTATACCGGTTTTATTTATCCTCACTTTTGTATGAGCACTGTAAAGAAGTAAAAACTCTTCATCCGATGATGAAATGGACATCTTGACGGTTGTAATAACATGTGACGACAGTTGGCAGGTTTTTAGTCTTTCGTCTGCGTACTCTGTGTACACTTACACGCGCTGGACTCTAGCTGATCGGCGCTGGAATCCGATAAGAAGGCAGCCTGCTTTCTTTCCATACGCACCTTTATAATCTAACGGCAGGCACACCAACCAATCCCCGGCCGTTAATAAATCACTGTGAAAGGGTAAACCCACATTTCTCCTATGATACATTTTTCAGCCATGCCGCGAATCGAACCTGGAACCTTAAATCCAGTAGACAGACACGCTACTGACTGAGCTAAGGTGTCAGTTTTGTAAACTTTAATATTAAAACCAATTTTCAAAGAAAATCTGATAACATTTTTACAAACTCATACTTAAAATAATGCTATATACAGCTGTTACTTTTAATATATGTAGGCCTATATGATCAATTCCCACAAAATAGCATAATAGTATAGTAAAATGTAATCTATGTCGACTGCAAAAATTATGTTTTTATTAAAAACTTTATAGCGACTTCTCTGGTATAGGAAGTATTGTGATCGATAAAAAACTGAATTTGATATTTTTATGGATATTGAAGTTTCACTGAACCAGAAAACATTGTTTTTGCGATGCTGTGTTTCTGTATAATTGTCTGGAGCTGAAACAATTCCACAGATCGGGCCAACTCTTTGTATCTAGGGTTTTCAAAAAGTTCCGAGGATGAGTTTTTAAAATTAGATATCGAGTCCTAAAATTAAGGGTAGTTTATTATAGGTCAAAAAGAGAATGAAATCGATTCTATCCCATTCCTATTTAATGAAAATTAATATCGAGACATTTTTTAACATAACGAACAAAATAGAAATTATGATTTTCCCATGAAAGTGATTTGATGGTAATTTACATTGACATAAATTTCCCATTATGATCATATCCACGCAGCTATTTTAAATAGCTTATCATTGTGAAGTTGTTGTAGCAATAATATTTAAAAACGTTTATATGAAATATATTTTTGTTTAACCAATACTCCCGATATAATAGGAAATATATATTTTTAAGTTGAGGTCACGGAAATCGGGAGTTGATTGTTACTTTCTTTGGTGAACAGTGATGTAACTTTAATCTCAAAATGTTTCTGTAAGAGTTTAAATTATTTCATTCATTCTCCTTGGTAGAAAGTGATGCTCTTTTTATTTTCATCATGTATATGTATCAAGGTATATTATTTCATTTCACAAATTTTACGGGTAAAGGAGAGAGAAAATATGTGCAATGCACCATACCACTTATTTTTAAAAGGCATTTTATTTTAAAATTAGATTGTATATTAAGTAACAATGAGCGTTCCTAAATAAATAAAATCGTTCAAATGCAGTAAGCAAATTATTAATAACGTGTTATTGCTCAATTTAATTTATTTTTTGTCAATGTATCTTACGACCCGCATGTACTATCCACATATAATTACATTTACATGTGCACTAATTTGGAAGGAAACATGTATGGTAAATGTGTTCAAATTTGCATTAAGAGAGTGTGAGAACTATTTAATTATAAACCACCTTTTCACACACAGTCAGAACTCAAACTCTTATATTTATGTTAATAAAGTTGAAAGAACGATTCATCTTCTTCTGAGTTTCCTCTCCATATTGTATTACTGAGCTCAGGACAAGAGCCAATAGATTTCCAAATATTAAATATTTTGTAGTATACATTTTATAACCAGTGTGTTGGCTATTAGTGAGTTAATTTAATTAAAATAAGAATATCTAAGGAAGAAAGACTTCAAAATTCACTCAAATATAGAATGGTAATTCGAAAGGTGAAATATAATACAATACGCCCAGGTGTGACTCAAACCCAGGCTGCTGTTTTGTTAACACTATTGGTTTGAAAGGTGCTTAATGTGCTTAGGTTAGAGTAAGCTTGGAATCACTCGTACTTCACCTAGTATCGCACCGCGTGAAGATTATAAACTGTCGCACCCTGGACCGGTTCAATTCAAAAATCGTACCGCGCCTTTGATCGGAATAGATATAAGCCGTCAGTCAAAATGAACAGTTCATAAGAATAGGAAGCCATTGCTCTCTGATCCGCATGCGAGGAATTGACGGGTGTGTCCTGAGGGTGCAAAAGAAATCACCAGATGTTATGGGTACATGAAAATGGTCTTGCATACTATTTCCAGACTTTATAACGTTGCCTATCTGTGACGTAGCAGCAAGTCAAGATAGGATTTCCCATGTTAATTTTATTCAACGAGTTTTAAATGTATAGAATCGAAACAAAAAACTTAAATTCTTTACTAACTCTAAAAATAGTTTCACATTTTAACATATATTTGTTTTATCTTTGAATAGTGTACTTGTAAAGATTTCTCTCACAAAACCGTGTACAACTTAAAATTATTTAGTTTTTTAGCGAGAATGACTTGTAGGAATATTCCTGGATGGATGTGGATTAAAAATGTCCGTTGAAGTTAATTTACATCTAGAGTAGGAAATTTGAAAAAAGTAATTTTTGAATGTAAGTATATTTAGAATAGAACACTTGAAAAAGAACTGTTATAAATGTAGGTCATGCTGTTATTGCACAAACAGTAGATCGTGTGTGTATATGCGTCAGTGGGAAAGAAAAAGTGTTAAAAATAAGATAAACAAGAGAGCTAGTAGGGTGAACAGCTTATTATCTTCCCTCTTTTTATATATCAATCTTTGGTATGTGAGTATATGAGTGCTTTAGAGTGATTGGGTACAAAAATGCAATCTACTTAAGAAAATATCTTCGAGTTCACCAAGTAGGAAACCTTGTTGACAAGAGACGATAAAACTCTTCTACAGTGACCGAATGGTCTAAGGCATATCTCTAACATTAGACAGGCGTGTTGATGACCGGGAGATCAAGGTTCGAATCACGGTCGGGTTTACTTGGGTTTGGTTTTCCTAAATGTTTTCTCACTCTCCTTCTGGAAAATTAGCTTTAAAATGCTTAATATCCCTTCTCCATTATAGTAACTATCATATGTGTGTGGAGCCTGAATAAGTTGTATTACGCGGTGATGAAAATAAAAGGTGCAAAATAATGAACCGGGGTTACAATGTATTGCACCTACCATGATACTATTTGGTCAGCAATCTCTTGCCATACAATCTTTATAGTCAGATTTTTAAAATAATCATTATTTAGTCTTCTTTATTAGCAGCGTGTCTTGCTACCAATTCAGACTATAAGCTTATGTATTAATTACTTTAATAATGTTAGAGATTAGGAAGGTTATAGCTAGAATAAATGTACTGCATTTACGTGGAGGAAGAGTGTAAAACCATTTTGGCAAAACCATCCTCAGCACACCCGACTGAGATTCTAACCTCAATCTCCCCGTCATAGGCACTCTAGTCTATTGCGAGAATAGCGCCTTAAAACATGCGGCCACCGAAACGAGTAAATTTATTTAGCTGATAGTTGTAGCGTAATTCACGAAGAAGGACAAAGTAAAAACCTCTGGAGGACCAGTGTTACGAACGCCGACATAATGGACTGTATAGGAACGAAAACGGGTAGAGGCAACTCACCTTCCCTTCACTTAGTAGGTGTGAATACTTATGTGTGAGTTACAGGTCATTATAAAGTTTGGCCATTTGCTAGCAAATCTTCTTTAGGATTATTAGAGAGTTTTGAGGGTGGACCAAAGTGGCCTTGCGAAATAAACAAAATGGCGGCAATTTTTTTGCTAAAAATATGCTTAAAAATTAGTAATTCTAACGTAACTAAAAAATGAAAAGTGCTAAAAGATATCTTTTTGACCAAAATATGCTGTGCATACTATTGTCTAAAGGTTGTTTCCTATCATATTATTGATAAATCTAATAGTTAAAGAGAAAATTGCATCACAATGTGACAGGTTTGTTTTGCGATTACCATTAAAACCACCTGTTAGTAGATATGAACTCATTGTATGCAGCAATGTAACTCAAAAACATACATTTATGCATTTCAAAATCCTACGTAATAACATTGAACTATTGTTTGTGTAGTCATACCATAAGTATATGATTACAGATAATTTATTGGACAGATCAAAAAGTCGGCTGTGGGAAGAGACCCCAACAACAACAATTAATGTCTCGAGCAACGAACATCGACTGCATTTAGAAACTCATCGCAGCTAAGAAGCAGCACCTGGAACATTTAGGTGCATTTGCCGACACCTTGACAAAGATTACCGATATCAGCGGAGCAGACACTTTGCTCATCAACGTAAACTTATAAGACAGCACTACGGACCTCCGTTCTGGAAAGACGGTCTCGGCTCCAGTCAGCCCTTCCACCTCGGAATCTGAGCCCAGCCCACTCGCAGGGGGCCAGAGTATCATCAAATCGTCAGAATTGGAATTAAGTCCAAGTAGCTAGGATCTGATATCCGGGACTCCACCACAGTCTCCCAGATTCATAGAGCAGGGTGAGTCAGCAGTGACGCCGATTATAGTTCAATCGCTTAGCCCCACCAGCATTCCAATAAATCAAGTCTATTTCCAATGCAGCACCAAGTCCAACAGAGAGGACATGCCCAGAGAGGACTCCCAACAGGTGCCAGCACTCCTTCAGGAGATGTCGCAAAAGCTGAACTCAAACCAGGAAAGTTTTAGACAACTAGAGGCAAGAGTTGACCTGCTAGCTCATTTCGCCCTCAGCCTGTTCATCAGACAGCAGTGCCACCAGTTCAGCCGCAGTAACAACAACAACTGGCAGCAAGGATAGCAGCTCCTACTGTCCCAACGTGGTAAGCATGGGCTTCTGTTATCCCAGCAGAGACCCAACTGCTAGACGTCAATGAAACACCAGCCATGCAGGTGACATGGGCTGCTAAGACCAAGGTGGCAGAGCTGCCACCAGGACGGGACAAAGACCAAGCCAAGCTGCTCCTTACGATCGCGTCATAATATCCCAACATACCAGGAGACACACAACATATTCTAACACAAATAATCAACGTCGTCCGGGTTCTCTTCCCATAGAAGCTGCCTCCCGGCCTTCCCTCTAGATTCCGCGTGCCCATGGTCATAAACATTGGGTATTACGTGGGGCCTAGAAGGAGGATTGGGACAGTCAGAGGAGGGGAGGGGACCCCAAAAATCATCGAGAATTTCAACCTAGCTACGGCTATGGGTCTTGTTGACCGTTATTAATGATGGGCTGCATTACGTGGCAATAAATCTCGGGGCATGCTTGATGAAGATGCTATTGTGGAGATACGAACATTTTAATTGGGAGACTGGCAAGGAAAAGAAGGGAACGGGGTGAGAGGGAGAGATGGAAGAGGTGAAATGGTCAATGGTTAGGGAAACAGTCAATGACGCATACCCTAAAGGAGGTTGAAGGAGATAGGGGAGTCATGGGAATCAGGCGAAGGTTGGCGTATACCCAAGAAGATGGGATAGAAAGAATAAATAGTAGATGACGATAAGTTGGTAGACTTGCTTTTTACTGACAATTTGGAAATGCAAGAACGATTCGAATGCCTTGACTCTACATTTAGGTGTGGTTTCCGCACATAAAAAAGACAAAGCATCAGTGAGTATTAAAATTAGAAATACATGTTACATACTTATTATTTTACTTACGGACTAAACGGCTTTGATAAATTACTTAACTTAATTTACCTATTATATTTACATCTTAAACTAAGCCTGGATATAAAACATAAAACCGATATAAATATTAAACAACATAAAACTAATTCAGATAAATGGGATGGCGGTAATCAGTCCACCTTGAAGGTGGGCACAGGCAAGGGTGAGTTGGGATGGTCTTGGCAGCTCCACCCAGCTTGCAGTACCTCTGGGTCCCCCTAGAGGGATCCCGTACTACACTTGTGGGCGATGGACGCCCTAAGGGAAGTGGATATGGATACCTTCTGGATGTAAACAGCGTTGAACTCATCTGATCAAGCATTCAGGGAAGAGACGCTGTCAAGCTGCCTCCTAGAACCATCGACAGCGGAAGTGATGAGGGAGTTTGATGTTTCCGAATCGTAAATAAGTGTTGTAACTATGTTTTGTATTCTTAGTTTAGTAAAGGCTTAGCTGGTCTCCTCTTCTGCTGGTGGCTGTCCTCTCAGACATTACCCTGATTCAGTGGCCCACAGAGTATAAACGCGCGGGTCAAGGGGAGGATCGAGACAGTCGTCATCAGGAGGGGATGATTCAGTGGCCCACAGAGTATAAACGCGTGGGTCAGGGGGAGGATCGAGACAGTCGTCATCAGGAGGGGAGACCATCAACTAAAAAAACCATTGGGTGTATAAGTTGGGCCTGGAGGTATGATCGGGACAGTTGGCTGTGGGAGGAGACCACAACATTAATCTTCCCAACATTGTGATATAATTATCTTTCAAACCATTAGATTTATCAAGAAATTGACAAGGAAATATTATTCCCAACAATTTTTATTAGAAATGTTTTCCTCTGACTCTTTTCATTTTTGAATCAAGTTAGAAAAACTAATTTGTAAGCATTTTTTCATTAATAAAATGGCCAACATTTTGTTTGTTTTTTCACAAGGCCACTTTGCCTCCTCCCCCCCCCCCTCAAAACCACCCTCAAAACTCTTTAAGAACATTCTAAAGAAGAATTATCAACATGTGAACAAACTTTATCTTGACTTGTAACTCCCGTGAACTTTTAACACAGGGATTCACACCTACTTACTTGTTTGAGTGGCCTAGATCGTGTCTTGAATCACTCATATTCATAAATCCCTTACACATAAAGAATATGATAGCTTCCATGTGAAAGTTCACGTAACTCTGATTTACACCACACTCTAACAAGTATCAACAAACGACTGATTAAAAACGGCAGGGCTAAAAACCGCGTCAGTGACAAATGTTGGGAAATCTAGGCCCGCCAAATTATGGCTACACAATAGCCCTGGAGTGTTCCAGCAGGTCCTTGTTGCCTCCAAGAATGAGAAGAGGTTAAGGAAAGGTGGGAAGGGTTAAGAAAGGGCAGGGAAGAACAGGAAACAATTTTGACTTCAACATTAGAAAAATATTCTTACAGTCATAAAGAATAAATTACCTCTCATCGAATATTATCCCATTAAATAGAGTATATCGATATTTATTCATGTAGTTTAAAGCAAATGTTAACTTGAAACGCGCCACTGCTGTACATCTCTTTGCATCTTGGGATCTCACAATGACAACTTCTGTTGGCTTGACTTAGTCTATTCCCAATTTCATTCAAAATATCTCAACAAGAAACCACTTGGCTGAAAATGAGCGGACCTAAGCCAGGAGGACCTTAACGCGCTTCCAATTTATGTCAGATCAAGGCGCATCTGAATGACTTGGGCGGATCCGTGCGTATACGATCCAGTGCAAGAGAAAATCTTAAATACCATGATTCTACAGGTAGACGAACCAGCAAAGTATCTGATTGGTTTTCTTTTGAATGATCTTGTCCAAAACGGGAACCACTTTTCTTAAGTAACAATGATAACATGTGTGATGAAGATGATTTGTACTGATGATTGCGTGGTCTAAATGTGAAACTCCAATAATCATGTTTACAGGAATCAAATCCCGGCAAAGTGTATAATGGAGTACACTTAGAGCCAGTTTCATAGTCAGATTTAGTACGCCTCGAGTGCGGCGCTATACTAAATACAAGACGTCACCTACCTGAAATTGAATGGAATGGGCCAGTTTCGCATATGAAACTGGCCCATTCCATTTTGGTGTAGGTAGTTGTCGTCCTGTATTTAGTATCGACTCTCACTTTAGGCAAGTTAAGTCTGACTATGAAACTGGCCCTTAGTTTTGTTTCCCACACTTCCTCCACAAAAATGGGACTCCTATATTTTACTTCCTCATCCTTACCACATTAGTATAACTATGTGCATGGCATGTATGACTAGTAAGACTTGTAGGACGGGGAGAAAATCTAGGGGATGCTAATCGAATCCCGGTTTGGTCTATTACAATTACACCCTATTAGGCAGATATTACAGTTCCTTGTACCAGGGTTCGTTGTTTATGATTAAGATTGCTGATTTAATCTATGACAGTTCATACCTAATCCAAAAGTATTGAGAACTTTCACTAGAATATATTAATGATAAAAAATAATACATTTCAGACTTACTTTGTGGGAGGAGGGAGAGTTTATGTATGTACTAAACTATTGTATATAAACACGACTTAAAAACAAACTTAGCAATATATTATCCTAAACACCCTGTCTCCTCTCCTTCAATTCATTACTGTGAATGTCATAGCTGCCAAAACTACATTTTTTGGCAGTGTTAATATTCGACTCTTGGACCCTTAGCTCAATAGATAGACGAGTTACCGAATCATTAAACATGACATAATGACAATCAAAGGTTTGTAGCTATTTCAATTTATGGGCTACATAGTGACTGTATTAATGTGACTTTTTTTTTCACCATAAATTATATTTCATCGCGTGACCTAGAAGCTAGCTCTTCCGAGTCCATCACAAAGTATCTTAAGAGGACGGTAAATAGTATGTTTACAGTCCTTTGGAGATGACATCCGTTTAACAAAGAGACAGTAGGTAGCGCTGGTACTTAAAATAAAGTATCTAGTAAAGCTACATTATTTACTGCGAGTTCTTTTACTATTTATGTGCCATTTCTAGTAAATCCTTTTTTTCACAATTATTTAGCATCATGGTGATAAATAAATAATTGCATTGCTGACATTTTTCTCTAGCGAAACTTATCTTGTGTTTTTATTGTTTTAGGTTAAAGTGTCCACGTATCACTAGCCATCCGGGCCATACACATATTTAAATTAATAGGATACGAATGAGGAATTGAGCTGCAGGTGATTTGCGGCTGCACGAATTGCCTACCTCTAAAGAGATAGTTGAATTTTGGCCCTACATTTTTAGAGCCACGTACGAATTGCGGCCCGGGCTGTTTATTTGACCAGGAAATAGTACCTACAAAGAAGCTTACTATTATATTATTATTAATTGTTAGTTATTGTATTATTATTACTTGTTAGTTATTTAGGATTCTGGTTAGAAGAACAATATCTGACAGCAACAAGAATTATTAAAACAATTTTAATGCATTTATACGTTAAGTCACATTATCTCTAATTGTAGCGTATGGTAGATACTATCAATAGACACTTATGACATTATATTAATAATGTAGTAAAATGTAAGCAATGTTGACTAGAAAGTAATTATTTATTTTCTATACTGTTCTTCTTACCACATTCAGGGTATAGTTCCAACTGTTAACACTGCACATTTATAGACAAATTGTAAACTATAGCCAGCAGGCAATCACGAGGTAATTATTGTAAAATAATTATATAATATTATAATCAGGGTGATATTGATCTAAAAGTTTGTTGTGTTTTTGAAAAGTAAGATAAGCACTGATTTTAAAAGAAATTTGACATGAAAATCAATATTAATAATACAAAACCAGTTTAGGAATTAATCATAAACCTATTTGAATTTTAATGGAAACTAGAGTAGGAAAGAATATTATTACAAATTGATTCGACCATTTATTTTACATTGAAATTATAGATCACATCCATTATGATCTATAATATTGAAAACTGTATTTAGTAAACGCACATGCAAAGAGAATAAAACTAACCATGAATTCTCAAATTATTTAACCTATTATTCATAATCAAATATGAAAAATAAATATATTTTATCTCAGAGACATTCTGTTTACAACATTATTAACGTAGGCCTATATTAAATGTACAGCGAAATTGTAAGACTCATATTTTTGTAGTAAAACCCACAGTTTTCCCAGTTTTTATTGATCTAGTAACTGTTTTAATTTCATAAAACTTTCTTGTAAGCACTTATAAAAATACCAGTCAACATTTACGTTGATTATCTATGGAAGTAAATCTTGAAGTAACATATATAATATCTATATATCACAGATAGTTTATATACATCATTAATATTTGTTATTTATGAATCAATACTTGGCATGGATATATAATAGTGTAATTTCGTTCTTCAGCTATCATTTTGTGTAATAATTAGAAATTAAATTAGTCAATATATAATTAGAGTAGTTATTAATATAATTAAGGCTTTCGTTTTGCAAAAAAATAATCATACAAGCTTTTACATATGTATTTTAAAATAAGTTATTTGTAAACAGCTCTAAATGATTTAGATTTGTGAAATTATATATATTCTTACTTATCATGAAAAGCAATTCCCAGATACAAATTTTGAACTCAATATTAAAGGCAATTTTTGACATTTAAAATTATTTTTTTAAATTATTATAAGGATAATAACCCTGAAATTAATTTATCTTAGGAAAACCAACAAACTTTTTTATTATTATGTAAAATAGTTTTCAAAATCCAATTTTTAACACTATCATTAGACGCTATTTCAAAAAGTTTCAAATTTTCAAAAGTAAACCATCATTAAACTAATATTAAATATTTTTAAAATAAAAATAAAAAATTATAATAATTTATTATCTAATAATATAACAAATATCCATTTTAACCAAATAGATAGAGTAAATTCTTAAATATACATGTATATATATATATATACAAATATATATATATACACAAATATATATAAATATAAGTTGTTACACCCCACTCTACTACCTTTTATTTACGACCACAAATAATATAAAAGGGAGTGGGAGTAATCGACAAAATATACAAAAAGGGAAATCATATGCAAGATTTAATAACAACAATATAAATGGTTTATTCAAAGCAATAACAGCAAAGAAGAAATCTTTACATGGTCTCAAAAATAAAAAAAAAAAAACAATTATTTCACGCAGTTAAACTGAGTGAATGTTCCATCACAAGTAACAAGTCATATCTTACAATCAAATGGGTCAGTCTTGAAGAAACAGAACAACCCATAAAGTTGATTTAAGTACATAAATTATAGCAAATAATATCCACATAAGAGCCTTATGGGCCTTATTACAATGTTCTGAATGTGTCTAATTCACACCAATCAATGCAGACTTCAAAAATGTTAATAATAAATATAAAATATTTATTAGATATTTTAAAACACACGAGAGTTTGGCTAACAGACTTTAGTCAAACTCCCGCGGGACTATCTGATCTCGACACAAAACTAGGAAACGTCCATTTACTTGTGAATATAAAGAAAATACTATTCTAGAAACAAAGCATAGCTAAAGATTTGAAAATATTCTAATGTGAATTAATCTCAATATTATTTTTATCAGTCAGAAAGGTTACGTTACAATAATTCATTTTTATAAATATAAACCACAAAAAGAATACCTTAATATCATCAAAACAATTAATAGTAACCACAATTTCAAAATGAATTATATTTAACGTGTCCAACCCAAAATCAACTAATAATTGTGGCTATCTAAAAAAGTTTAAGAAATACAGCAGACTCTAGCGCCCAAGTGGCGACAGACAAAATATGGAGTGTCATTTCACAATAAATGTTCAAGTAAAAAAATATGATTAAATAGAAAAATTACGACGCCTAACTTGGCTATCACTAAAAGTTAAATTTAAATTAGAGTCCAAAATATAAACTGCCATAGTTTAAGTCCGTAGAATATGAAAGTTTATCCTGACATTGTCCAGGTCCAAGGACAGCACTCCTCCATCAAATGTCCAAAGTAAATAGTCTATTTTGAATATACGAACATCACTTTATATAGGGTTTTCGTTGCTAGGGATGCAAGGTTGGGGAAAAGAACACTCGTTCAGTGACGTCCTTCTAGAAGCTTTCGATAGTCACGTAGCCCATTTGTTGTTAGAGCTCCATCCGCCTTCCAGAACATTTCTTCGATCACCTGACGTTGTGGACGTAGTTCATGTTTCTCCCATCAGAGGGCAGATAAGCAGTCTTCCTCTAGTAGAGGCAAATTCTGTCTGGCCCATTTTAGTGTAGCGTTGATCAAATCGGTGTGGACATCAGCTGTTGGAACAAAATAGCGGGCTCGGTCAACTCCCCGTACTAGGATTCTATAGGTGTTGGCCCGTCTTGGTGGTTGCTCTACCCAGAAGATACATTCGGTAAGTACATGAACAGTTTTATTTGTAGAGAGAATATTATCCTATAATATTCTGTTTTTATATTGTTCAGAATTGTCTATTATATTGTACCAAACTACGAGAACTACAATAGAGAAGAGTACTATTGTAGGGATTTTATTAGTTTCTATACTATTTGGAGTAGGTAGTATGAATCAAAGAGACGAGTTACGTGTGAAGGTTAACATGGGGGCAGGTACTATTGTATCTCAATGTTAGAAAGTCTTTGTCATGTAATATTTCCTAGATATATAGCCTATTTTAATCAAAATCGTAAGACATAATTTCAAAAAATTTGTAGTGCGAATAAATTATTCATCAGTAATCTAGCCTTTATTTGAGGGCTCGGGTAAAAAAATAATCCCAGTGAATAATTGTCCTTTAGCATATAAATATCAAGTTTTGACAAATCTAGCAAACCATTTCAGTTCTTTGGCCAAGGACAGACATGCAGATTTGGGGACAGACAGAATAATTGTAAAATCCTCTTTTTTGAATTCTGACACACAGAAAACGTTTAGTTTTATCATAATATCGAGAATGAAAATATTCAAGATAACAATATTTTTTCTTTGTATGAGAAAGTAAAAAAATGCTAAAATCTTAATAATCCAGGCAAAATCTCTGTTATTAATATACGTAATAATTGGACTTGTGTATCTAAATTAAATCTTAGTATTTTAATTCTAAAGTGTGTTGAAATTATTGCAACTTTTTTGTTTAGTTATATTTATTGAGTCATTATTAAATTTGCACCTATGCTCACACGGTATAAGGCGTCTATCTTGCAACCGAATAGATTGAGAATGACGTTCCCATCGAGGTTCTAAACTAGGTTGAGTGAAATTGGGGTGTTTAATAAAAGTGATTTATCACTATGATTTTACCATCCTCTATTTACTCTAATGCGAGTGCATTTCCACTGCGCTATCCTCCTATTGCACACTCCACATGATTAATGGTTAATTACCTTGGCTTTCAGAGTACTAATAAAACTATGTTGATGGAAATAGCCTTGAGTAAAGTTTATTAAAATTTAACATGTACCATTACAAACCTTTTAGATTCCAGACTTGATTTTAGCACTCATTAAATTTTAATATGGTATTCATGTCGTACACAGGATGGTAATTAATATAATCTTAACATTAAAATATATCACGCGCGTTTGTGACTTGCTAATGAGCCCATTTATATAGAATTATGTGTGTGTAATCTTTGTGTGGCTTTTTTTAAACTTCGAAATAATTGAATACACCACCACTCATGGGTTTCAAAAAAATAAAATACCACCAGTCACAACATCGTTAAAAAAATATTTTGTAACATTTCAACTCATTATTTTGACACTTCTATTTCGTGTTTTAAAAGCTTTTCTTTGGTTGTGTAAGCATCCATCCCATTTCTTCAGATCATTTTTATCTTTTTCAGTGGAGGAGGGGGATTTTCTTTCAAAAAATAAACACACATATTTTTAAAATAAAATTTTTAATTCATGGGACAAATTTGTGTTATATTCTTGGGAGTTAAATTTTCTTATTCAAGGAATACAGCCTGTAATTGAAAATTCTTAGATATTAAATCACTTTCTTGAGTATTTACAGGAATTGTATTTTATAAATTACAAATACAAATAAGTGACAGATATTAAAAGAACGTTAAAAAATAAGTAAATTTTCAAATTCACCCTTAGTAAAAATTGATCTTATATTTATTTCAATAACTTTAGAAACAGTAGCTGGTTTGACTCAATTTGAATAATAAAATAAAACTTAACATTTATACAGTGTATTAAGAGCTAACGAAAATAATATAAATTTTAATATAGATTATCATTTTCAAGAAAAAAGGTATTTTTATGATTATAAATATAATCAACGATCTGTATCACCCGTATTTTTGGTCAATCTAAGACATCAACCTCATCCCGTCTGGTTGGCCAATGGAGAGAATGTTGGGGATCGATAAGGCCTAATATAGTGAGGTTGGTTTTCCTAAGTGGTTTTCCCCTCCTCTTCCACGCCAATATATTTCCTCTAAGCCCTACTTTTTTCCACCCAACCCTGTTAGTGTAAATAAATTGATAGCCAAAAAGGGTTTTGTTTATAATCTAGTTTGAATGTAAACAAACCATCCGGTCCTATTCTCCCAAGTCATAAAAAAGAGCATATGACAATGTTGGTCACAAGGAGAGTGTATTCATCCAACTATTTCTATAAATCATTAAACCATCTTAGACTTGAAATATCAGTTAGCACCATTATTTAAACTGGCTATTAGTGACCAAAACTTTGAATTCAAAGTAAAAAGGATGAGGAAAATGTGGTTTATAAAATACAACATTCTTCTGTATAAAGAGGAAAGATAACAATGGTGTATCAGCTTAACTAGCTGGCTGCGCTTGGCTACGAGATAAGGAACTGTTTCAGAAATAGTAAATGGACGGACGGTCCATTACATCAGAGAATGGCTGAAAGGCAACCAGGTGTCTACACTTAATAGTACTATGGCTGGTCCTTTCCCAAGGGGGCCAAAGAAAAGTACTATCTGTGCGGTCCACCATAGAAGATTAGCCGTGTTCCGCACTTTGCGCACCCAAAAAAATAACAAAGAAAAAGAGATTCGAATAACAGTGCTGTGAAATACTGACCTAACTAGGTCCTCAAATAAAGGCGTTAGACAACCTGGTTGTAGCCATTCTAATATTAGCACATATGAGCATGACGTCCATGGCGTCATGTGTTATTGTGAAGTTTTTAAGACCTTACGCCTGAATCATAAACTTGTGAATGAGAGGGTTCTAAAGCCTGGATCCTATCTCATATAGAGCTCAAGGCTCCCGCATTTAAGCTATAACTTATGGACATAAAAAAATATGTGGTCAACACCTCTGACATAAAAAATATGTTAGCACTATTGACTAAACTAACACGTCAGATGGACGTACAAAATAACGATGTCATAAGGACTCTATACAACACGTCTGACTGACGTTCAAAATAAAGAAGTCCTATTGACTAAACTAAACACGTCTGAATGACGTACAAAACAAAGATTTCATAATGGTTAAACAAAAATTTACATAGTCTTAAGGACAAATTCAACAAGTCTTAATGACTTGGAAAACAACAGAATACTTGGATTATTCGATGGGTTTCCCTCGGCGTCGAGGCGGTGACTCTCACGCCCTAATCTTGATGGTCAGCGGTTTCTTCACTAGGTGCTGAAGCAGAATTTCCTTCTTCGACGAAAGCCAAGTGATTAACTACAAAAAAAGGACCTAGGAGTTTCTAGTTATATAATATTTCCTTGACCGGCAAATAGGGCACCGTAAACAATGGGATAGAGAGGATAGGAGAGGGATTTTTGAA
This sequence comes from Timema bartmani, assembly GCA_902151455.1. Lineage (NCBI taxonomy): Eukaryota > Metazoa > Arthropoda > Insecta > Phasmatodea > Timematidae > Timema > Timema bartmani. The sequence continues at coordinate 25,957 of CABFWB010006220.1, forward strand.
ACGAAGGGGAAAGAGTTGCCAAGGAAATCCGATAGGGGCGTAGTGGTCGTAGCTCGTGTTGTCGCTAATGATCGACCGAGGACCCTCTGGTCTTTCTTCGATGTTGAGGTCAAGGGGTTAGACGTGCGTTGAAACTGCCACGCCTATGCTTCCGCCATGCTAGTAGAACAGTGGTGAAAGCATGGTGATCATATCCGGGAACATCCATGTAATGTAAGTAGAATCCGGAGTATTTTACTACTAAATATATCAGTATTAATTATCCTTTTCTGATTCTCTTGTCGTAATTTAGGATATTGTGTGGATTCTGGTTTGTGGATGTCCTTTGATTTAAGAGACATGCTACAATGGGATTAAAGCTACAACCAAGTGCACCCCAGTTGGAGGTTAAGGATCGAATATACAGGTTGTTTAAGTGAAATCGTGCAAAAATTAAACAGGACGTATAAGGATGCTCTACCGAACATCTTGAGATCAGGAACGTGTGGTCTGCGAAGCCAGCTAAGTGGGATATGGGGCCGAACATGTCTAACACTGTTACTGATGTCCGGTTTATTTACAACTAATCATTACATGTAATTTATTCACATTTTGTTGTAGTATTACGTACAAGTAGAAGTAGTACTGTACAGTATACCGTATCATTGCCAAACCAAAGGGAACCTACAATTTCGTACCTCACAACAGTTGCTCAAAATGATGGCCACCAACACCAATGCAAGCATGACATCGGCGTACGAGATTCTGCCACACCCGTTCAAATATTCCATGAGTGTTGTGAATCACCTCATAGATGACGACAATCCTGGCAACCAATTCCAAGTCTGTGTCCTCTGGGGTCTCACACACATGTGATTTGAGATATCCCCATAATATCCCCCAATAGTATTAGACTCTCCCACACATGTTTAGGCCCATATCCCCCATAGCTGGCTTCGTAGACCACACGTCTCCTATCTATAAATGTTCGATAGAGCATCCTTCTACGTCCTGTTTAATTTTTGCACGCTTTAACTGAAAAATACTCTATGGTAGCGATCCAAAGGTTCATCCAAACCCCCACTCAAATTTAACTTCTTTGGTTAGTCATACTGGAGGATTGGTTGACTGTTAGATTAGACTCTAAATACGGCCCTAAATTATGTAGACTCTAAATACGGCTCTAAATTATTATTTAGAGATTGGTTGACTACTGAAACTAGACTTTAAATATGGTCTTGATATTTCTTCACATTTATGGGTTAGGTCCTACCTGCATACAAAATGTCAGCTTCCTAGGTCTTCTGGGCTTCAACATTTCAGGTTAGTTTTTTTTTTACGGTCGCAATACTTAAACTTTGATGTCCAAAAAGTTAAAAAATTCATATAATTGCGTATATATTGAAAGTTATTGATTTTATAAAAATATGTTTCGTATAAAATATCTGTATTATAAATATATATACATATTTGTAATGCTAAGTAATTTCATATCTCAAATAGTTTCGGAGCTATTTAAAAAAATGTTAATTGACGCATCAGACCGGAGCCCTTAAAGCCATTTTGCCGAAATATTGAGGGTAGCCATTTTGTTTGGAATATTTATTAATGTTTATAAATGAAATTTAATCAAAATCGTTAGAGCCGATTTTGAGAAAATCGACTTTTTCTCTTTTTTCCCTTCAGTAAACTACCCTTAATTTTAGGGGTAGATATCCAATTCCAAAAACCCCTCGGGGCAACCCTATGAAAACCCTAGATATCAAGTTTCAGCTCAATCGGTAAAATAGTTTAGGCTCTAGTTGGACATACAGACAGACAGACAGACAGACAGACAGACGGAAATTCAAAAACCACTTTTTCGGATTCAGGAAGTCATGAAACGTCAAAATTCATCAAAATCTCGAGTTCGATTTTTTTGACGATCACAATACTTTCTCTACCTGTAAGATAGAGAGAAAGTAAAAAATCCATCCTAAGATTTTATAGAACATTTCTAGTAAATTTTTTATATACCTTTTCTTATTATATTTTGTGTAATGATACTATCCTTTGACTTCAAATTATTTGTTAGTAAAATCGATATATTGTATAAGTTTATTATAGTTTTTAACAAAGCCAATAAAATCAGACTATTGTTTTCATTAATTATTCAATAAGATAACTCACATTATCTTCATAAAATTAAATATTGTCGGATTATCTATAATACATTTCTTAATTAATTAATTTTAATGTGTTTATGTTCTTTTATTGTTTAAATTTTTTATGTAATTCATTTTATTAATTATTTATAAAATGTTTTATAAAATGATTTATTATAGTAAGATAACTTAAATTAAACAAAAACCCAAACCAGTGGTCACGTGGGAAAAGGCCTCAATATCCTTTATTAGTGGTTTTTTGGTGATGATGGAGGTCGGGTATTGAGTCATGGGTGAATGTAGATTTACTTAATATTTTACTCTCCTCTACAAGAAAATAAAACTACACTTCTTCTAAGCTCTTCTTTCATCATCCCTAACCTAATATAAGAATATCACGTCGGGCAATAAGACGTGAAGCAGTTAGAGACTATTTTTTTTAGAATCTACTTGAAAATTATTTGTATATTACTTAGAAATAAGGTAGAAGAGGCTTCATTATCTAACATGATAAAACAATTGCCATTGAAAACTCCAGTAGCATTTCCCCCCCCTTTCATCAATGATATAAATTTGCCTCAAAAGAGACTTGTTGAAGAGTTATGAGAGTTTTGGGAAGTACTTTAGTTTAAGTGCGGTTGCTGCTCTAAGGAAAATTCGAGAGAGCGACGGAAGGAGGGGGAAATTCAAAAGGGCTTGTGAGAAAAAGGATTGAGAAATGTTCATTAAACACACACACACACACCGTACTATTGCAAATGTTACATTAATTAAAATCCACCATCAAGTAATTATCATTGACCAAGATTATGTCCTCTTCCCCCCTCCAGCCTCCTATTTCTCGTTTCCGTGAATCCTACACCGGTTTTATCTATAGGCCCTATTGTTTCTACTTCTCTTTCAGAGCTATTGTCGTTTACAGTGCGTATCGTGAGCTAGTCTCCAGTTTGTCTTTATTATGAGAGAAGTTTAGTAAAAAAAACACTATCTTTTAGAGGATATTAACAAATTAAAACAGGGAGAGAGCTTGAGCAAATTGAATAACTTGGGTTTTCTAATGAATGAAGCAACCTTTAAAAATACTAACATATTTTTACTGTCAACAATTATATCTTCTTACCATTGTCTTAGTGTTATTTTAAAATTATTGATAATATCTATCAAAAGTGACAGATATATATTATATGATTTCAAGTATTAATACATGAAAGTAGATCTGGTAGCTTTTTCTAGCTGTCAGATGTATCCAATCATAAGGAAATGGTGTTTTAAGTATGCCAACAAATTTCAACATTACTACACCTTACAATATCATTAAATAAATATCTAGGAGATATCTACATTTACGTATTAAATTTATCTTATAAACATAAATATTACATTATGTAATGCACTCAGCTTAATTTTATGCTTATTTTATCTCGACCCACGTTTAGGTATATTGCAAGCATGAAACGATCAGTCTAAAGAACGTCAGTAAGCTGAATTAAGAATGCTGATTTGAGTACGCCATCGCTGTAGCTAGGATAGTGCTGATTTAGACTTCTTGAGTGCAATAAGTGTAAAGTGCTAACAATAGGCCCTTCTTGAAGGACTTAGGTACTCGTTGATTGGCCGGAAGGAATGGGTGATTAATGAGAAGTTAACCCATTCAATATAGTTTTTGTGATTTAAAGTTTACCTGTTGACCTGAAACGAAGCTGGATGTTTTGTGAGGAAGAGCTGACAAGCCGGGATATGAACATTCCTAGGCTTGGGTGCAGAATACTTTTTTTCTTTCTTTCTTTCATAAGTAATTTTTATTATTTCTATATATTACATTGATAATTATTAATTGAATAAATAAACATAAATGAAACAATAACATACCCCAACCCATTTGGGTTCTCGAACGCAACATTACATTTGTTTATAAATAAAAGTTTTTGATTTTCTGTCCATCCCCGAATTAGGGTACAACTCACTTTACGCGGGGGGATTTATGTCCCCCCCACAGAGCACATACAACCTGGTCTGTTATAACACCACGAGTGCCCCTCCACGTAACACTGGGCAACTCGCATACTTTACCTGAACTCGGCCTTTAGACCGGCATAACCCGCTATTTGGCCTCCCCTCCCTGTCTCACACGACTAGGAGAGGGGTCATGAATCCCACGATTTGACTCCCAGGTCACCTACCGACGTCGACGAAGGGATTCACGACGCCGTCCCTTATTCAGCGGTAGGGATGGCCAGGGGCGTCGTAATCGCCGATGCCCCGGACGATTTGGTCGGTGCTGGCTTGCGCACGACTGAAAAATCTTTCCGCCAGCCCGCAGATACGGCTGTCCATGGATGGTGCAGAGTACTCGAGTCTACGTAATGAGTATCACGCGTGTCAGAAGGCCATACGTTACAGTCTATGAGAGTTTCGTGCATCACCAGTAGCGTAGTATTGTCACGACAGGGCGACCGACTCACGCGGGTAACGAGCTTAGTGAAGTTAGATTGGTTTATATCCTACCCTTAACAGCTTAGCTCCACTATAATCCTCACAGTAAATATAGTTCTTATACGTTTCGTTGGACTAATGGTCTTAGGCACTACACTTGCAAAACACCAAACTTCCGTTGCCAGGGAGATTGAAGTTCGATTCTTAGTTGGGTGTACTGAGGGTAGTTTTTCCAATCTGTTTGTACACTCTACCTCCACGCAAATTTGGGTACTATTCTTATAAATATAACCTTCATCATCCCTAAAACCACTAGCATTATTAGTACAGAAGCGTATAAGCGTAACTGGTAGTAAGACATGCTGCTAAAATAAATATAGCTCTTTATAGACTTTCACACCCTTCAATAAATAACATCAGCCATACTTCATATTGTGTCACCCTTGTATTAATCTCCTCTCCTGGTCAACCTGACCAACAACCAATAAAGGGGGTGAGGTGGTTATAATTATTTTATCTATCACATGACTCTTCAGTCGATTTTTTTCTTCCGTTGACGATCTGAAGTTAAAGCTTCGCCAAGTCCTTCAAATATTCAAAAGTGCTCGCTCAATAGTGTATGTATACCATTATCAAAATTAAACAAGGCAAGGCCCATTTATAATATTCCGAACAAAACATAGGACAAAGAAAAATTAAAAACCGTTACTGATAAACTAGATTGACACTAGTGCCATAGTTTTTTTTACAAATAGTAATAGTTAATTTGAGTGAGTAATCACGCATTGGTGATTCAAACATATAAATCGTTTTATGTTGATGTGTAAGATATATGGTTTATGTTTGATATACCATGTTTCTGCAAATCAATAAAAAATAAATAATTAATCATACTATTTTAAAAAATGTATAAATATTTTGTGAAAAATATTTGCTTCAAAAAACTTCCTCCAAATATAGGGTGTTAAAGCAATATTTGTAATATTTTTGCTTCTGATTTGTTAACATTAACTACTTTTTTAGCTGTTATTAAGATCAATTTTATGCTACCTACCACTGTGGACACGATTCACACGTTCATTGAATAACAATCGCAAAACAAAAAATGTAACCATGTGACGAAATCCAAGCCAATCACAAGAGTTTGACGTCAACCACTTGGATCACTGGACTTGAGTTAATTATTTCATATCTATCAGCTTTGGTGACAAAATCATCTTGGTGGACTCAATTAAATATTGAAACCATCTTGTCATAGGAGTACGCCTGCGCTTTTTAGGCCTTTGTTCTATACCTCAGTTTTAGCTTATGTGGTGCTGACTGACAGTTCACAGCTGACTTCTGACAGTCAACATTTAGGTATATACCTAAATTTTGACTGTCAGAAGTGACAACTGCTAAATACATGTTTTTTGCAGATCATATGGTTCGGCATAGGGATACATAATTTGGTCTGGTAGCTTTTTAAAGCCGTCAGAAGTCAGCTGTGAGCTGTCAGTCAGCACCACATANTCTGGTAGCTTTTTAAAGCCGTCAGAAGTCAGCTGTGAGCTGTCAGTCAGCACCACATAAGCTAAAACTGAGGTATATATAGCTAAACACAAGCAAACTTCTGCCTTGACTGTTTCTGATGTGAAGGGTGTTTATTGATGTTTCGGGTTCCACGACACAATACAAAAATCTGAAAATATTTTAGTAACTACTGTATCATCTAAAACTGTTTTTAACCTCTAAAAAATATGATATGTTAATGATTATCTGTGTCTTGTTTACGTTGGAATGCATACTGGGACAACATACATGTTTGCTATCGTGTGAATTGGTGCGAAACTATAGCAGACTTTGCTCCCTATTTATTTTAGCGACCGTGTTAATTAATATATAGCCTCAACCCACGATTTTCAACATTTTACTACTTAGGGCACCCTGAACAGACCACTAAAATTTACAAGGCACACCATCACCTTTTATGTCGAGATTTTGTCATTAAAAACCCTATTATTAGGATTGTGTTTGAAAGTTAATTATCTAAGACTCTTATATTAATAATAACAATTGTGTTATTAAAAAGATGTTGAAAATGGTTAAAATCTACTATCAGTCCTCATTTATTTTCTTGTTTCTTTTTTTATGTTCCACCAAACTCCCGTGGCAGACCTTCTGACGCTTCACGGCACACCAAATGAAAGACGTTGGACTAAACCTACATTTCTAGTCGCCTGATACAATAACTCAGCAGCGCAGGTCTCAAAGTATTATTTGAGTCACGTGAGAAAAAAAATGGATAAATACTCTATACTCCCATGTCGACGACCGCAAGCGTTGGCAGAAGGGGTCTGTGTTTGGGTTTTTGCGGGGTAGGCGGCAGATGAAGGAGGTTATGTAAGTGTACTCATATGGGGCCTTGGCTTCATCTCTTTAACCCCATAAGAAGCGCAGGAAGAGGAGAAAGAGGTAAATTAACAAGAGAGACATGGAGTGACGTCATCGGGCTACAGATGACGTCATCACTTGATTTTAACAAGGAGCTTGTAAGAGATTTTCATAGTTATATATTTACTTTCGTTTGATATCAACTACTCAAACCAAGCTGCATCATTAAATAGGTCAAGTTTATTGGATGGCTGAATCGACAAGGAAAACTAATATTTTACTCAAGAAAAACTTGTTGAACAGTAATAAGCTTTAAAAAAAATAATGTTACGATGACAAAAGCTTATTTTACTACTATGTGCTTGAGAGAGATAGGATTAAAATCGATATATCTCGAAATTTTGAATGTATGTGGAACTAATAGTATTGTACTCCAGCAGAAAATGTTATTTTTATATGAATAATTTTCTAAGAGAAAAGGTCGATGAAGGGAAAATATCAATTTGAAATCACCTTTGAATACAAATATTTTTTATAGTAAATTTGCGCATAATGTACCCATATTTAAACAATTTAAACTAGCATTTATTAAACCTGGAGTTATTAACAAATGCATTAAAACTTTAATAATTTTCGCTAAACACTTTGTATGCGACTCATACGCTCAATTTATAATATTTTTTATTATTTAACATACACTTTCTGAATCAACTGACTAAATCAGCAAAGTACTTACAATATAGCTTAATTTGAGAAAAGGTAAAATAACCAGTCACTTGGTCGTCAATTCATCACTACGAAGAGGAAAACCACAATTTCACCAATGATACATATTTTGGCCTGCTGGGAATCTAATCAATAGCTTTAGCTAAGTGTACAGGTGCATTACCGACTGATATTATCTGTCAGACCTAAAATGTATCTTAGATATCCCTCGCCCTAAAATGTTGAGCCTTGGATTGAAATTCGTACATTGACAGACAGACACCCGTCTTCGTGGGCTTGCAGCCAAAAGTATCAGTATCCTCTAGAATGGTTTGTTGATGATAAGAAAGTTAAAGTTGTATCCTGATCAGGTGCACTGAAAGGGTTATTTATTTGACAGTTTCCCAAACTCTCTCTACGAAAAGTTTGAAACATTTACTTTTTAATCCATCCTTCTCATCCCTACTTAATTAGTGTAGTTGAATGTGTATAGCCCAGAAGGGTAGTAAGACGGTGAAAAACAACGTTTAAAAATAAATTTATGTTCCGTCTATTTACCCAGAAAGGTTGCAAGCTTACCTCGACGGGTTACGCTATGGCGCAGCGTACATGAAAGGTGTAAAGGTGAGACTGCTAATCTCAGTGTGATTGGAGGGTACATTTTGGGAAGCAGCGTCTACACGCTTGAACAAATGAGGCTACACGCGTATAGTATGGCTGTGGCTAGAGCTCGAATTAGAATGGTTTTAAACATAATACATTTCCTGCAATGTTTTTGTAACATTTAATAAGCCTCAGCAATAATCCAACTACCGAGTCGCAGATGGCTGCGTTATTTGATAGCTCGTGATATTAATATAATCACACACTTGTAGCCAACGATTTCCACACGTTCATCATGGATTATGCCTTAAAATATGAGTGAAGAATGACCCTGGCCACGGGACGATTCCTGGATAGCTCAGCGGACAGAACATTGGCATATTAAGTCAAAGGTCCTGGGTTAGATTCCCGTGTTCAGGTGTCACTTTTAAATTTTCAGAATTTAATAAAATAAACATATTTTTAAATGTATTAACAATATCTACATTTTAGCGAGTTGTGTTTTAAAACGTTCACGTACTTGACTATATTAAGTTTAATACACCAATTTTTCATTTGTATGTTTCATAAATCCTTCTCACACTTCTTAATAAAAAAAAAAGTCAATTTTCTACGTCACTAAGGACAGGAGATTTAAAAAATTTAGAGTGTCTGTCCAAGGTCTGTCTCCCACGCAATATTTATGCCGGTGGATTTGTTGCAGGGAGAAGAAGACAGAGCTCTCTAAAAAGTCTGCGCCTTGCCGGGTTTTATTCTAACGTCTGTCGTGAGCTTGAAATGTAGCTGGCAATTTCTCAAAACAACTTTCGTAGTCAATCCTAAGCCTTCATTTTTTTTGTCTGCTAGGAAATATTTGTGTTGTAAATTTGAGAAACAGTACATTCTTAAAAAGGCCAAGAAATAATTTCAAATAAATAAAGTGTATCAATCTTAGTTATAGTTTATTTCCCTTTTTTAATATAGTATTTGGGTTTTTACAGGAATAAATATCTTTATTCATTTACTTTTTAAGTGTGTATTTATAGTATTTTGTATAGTTTTGTTTGAACATTCAACATTATTATGGCATTTTGTAATGATTTATCTATATACATGCAAACTATAGTAGAATCGTTTGGTAGGAATGTATGTTTAGAACATGGATGTGCAAACTTAATTACAGGAGGGCCTAATTTGTATTCACAATTTTCTTTAATGGTAAACAAACATAATGTAACATTGTTATGTTACATTTACCCGCCTCAGCTATTTCCACCTGATCAATCTTACTACCCGCTCCAAGAAACTAC
>CABFWB010006221.1:0-35469 GCA_902151455.1 Timema bartmani
TAAGTTCCTTCCTACTAGACTACTACTATATGTTTAAATTTTCTAAAAGTTCCTTCTTACTAGACTACTACTATATGTTTGTATTTTATAATAGTTCCTTCTTACTAGACTACTACTATATGTTTGTATTTTCTAAAAGTTCCTTCCTACTAGACTACTACTATATGTTTATATTGTCTAAAAGTTCCTTCCTACTAGGCTACCACTATATGTTTATATTCCCTAAAATTTCCTTCCTGCTAGACTACTACTATATGTTTATATTCCCTAAAAGTTCCTTCCTACTAGACTACTACTATATGTATATATTCCCTAAATGTTCCTTCCTACTAGACTACTACTATATGTTTATATTCTCTAAAAGTTCCTTCTTACTAGACTACTACTATATGTTTATATTCTCTAAAAGTTCCTTCCTACTAGACTACTACTTTATGTTTATTTTTATCTAAAAGTTCCTTCCTACTAGACTACTACTATATATTTGATCCCCAGAGCATTCAGATTTTTCTGGTGGGTCTTAAACGGGATCAGAATCGGTCTCGTGTGGACAAATGAAGAGCCACTTGAAGGTAATAGTAACAGCTCCGGTCTAGAAAACTGAGATTAACAGCCAAAGATTTCGTTGTGCTGACCACAGGCCACCCTCTATCTGTATAAGTTGACACTAACTTCCCCAGCAGAAGGCGGACGTTCCGGTCGGTATATCTCGATTCTATACTGAAGCCATGGACATTTTTTCTAATGTTCTTTAAGTTGTTATATCAACTAATTTCGGTATAGGGGAGGTAAAATGTCATGCTTCCCCCTTTTGGGTGCAGCACTGTGTAGTTTTATTATTTATAAATTAATCATCTTTGGCCACAAAATGATCTTGGATACCAGACCCACAGCAGATTGTTGGTGGTGGCTGTGGTTCAAATCTCACTCAGGTTCATTGAGATTATCATCCTTCCTACACGTCAATGCGGTTGCATTTTTTGTTCACGCTATCATAGATGAGTAGTTATATTATTATTTTGGTATGAGGAACAGTAGAAGTTAGTTACTAAAGCTACTAAAACCATTTTAATATATTCATACATCATTTCATGCTATCTGTAGCTGTCATTTTTGATAGATACTAATAATACCTATAAAATAAGAAAAATAATATTGTAAAATGTTACCATTATTGATCGCAAATAAATATGTTTGAATTTTCTCTACTGTTAGTCCAACCAAAATCATGGTGTATATAACCCATCTATAGTAAAAGGCATTTTCTAAGAAATAAAAAATTAATCTTGGTCTTTTGAAACCGAACGATATATTTTCTGTTTAGGCAGATAATTTTTCTCACATTTAATTTTATTAAAATATTAATATAAGGAATATAAAGAACAGTAACACAAATTAATTTAGCTAATACTATTTAGTGTCATTTAAATAGTATATTTTCTGCACCAGTATGCATACAGCTTAAATGTGTACCTAATTTTGTTCTGGTTGGTCGGTGGTTTTAGGGGCATGTCAGGGCCTAAATAAGTGGAAAGTGTTCATTTTATTAAAGGATTTCCCACTTCCCGCTACGCATTTGAGAATACATTTTATCTTAATTCTACCTTCCTAGTATTTACCTCATTAGCGTGTAGCCCGGACGGTATTATGATACAGTGATTTTTTTGTTTTATTTTAAAATTTAAACTATGTTTGGGATATGCCAAATTTTCTTCTAAAAGTCGTTTCTCCCTATTTTATTTAAATCTAACCGTTTGTTTTGCTATCTAAAGTATTTGACCTGGGGCGAGATTATTCAAAACCATTCTTCTATTTAGATATTTCTCACTTCCTTTTAAATATTTAATTACTTTAAGAAATGTTGAAAAAAAGCAAGCTTTACCTGGAGTGGCCTTTTAAGAAATATACCCCACATTCCTCAGAGAATCCTCTTCCTTCCTCAGTTCTTTATTTTTTCACTAAACACCATTAGTTTAAGTTTTTTTTTAAGTTTTCATATTTTAACAAATTACAATTACTATAACCTGTATTTTTTTACTTTGAATTGTTTTGTTAGTTAACTAGATTTGACTTGACAAACACAAAATGTAAATATTCCACAATCCCTAGGTTTTTATTTTTTGTTGATGACTAAATTATTTTGGGAAATGTACACGTGTTGTTATTTTGGTCTCTTGTTTTTTATTTCAAGTGGCTGTAATTCTCTGAATATTTCCCACTGCTGTTCCCAAACACCCCACTCCCACCCCCCACTCTCATTTCAACCTTTAAATAGGGAAGGTTGGGTGGTGAATGTAGGTTAGGGGAGGAAGAATTCTACAGAATTTAATTAACAAAAAGAATAAGAATCCGCGATATCATTTCTTACATTCCGTTCTTCCCCATTTCTTTCGCATTACTTAATTCATTCAAGCCCTGCCAGGGTTAGTGTTTGTTAAAGAAGGGGATGGGAGAGAGACAGAAAAATAAACAGTTAATAGAAGGGGATAGTAAATGTTAAAATTCAGAGACTACGCCATAAAGGAGGGATACAAATAGAAGTAAAAATAGTCTTAAAACCAAGAAACAAGTAGCCTACATCCAGTTACAAAACGAACATAAATACATTCAAATTCAGGCCGCAACTTGGAACAAATAAAACAGAGGATGATCAGAAATTATGTATAATTATTATTATTTTTCAAAATTTTAAAATTCAAATTTTCAATACATCTCATAATTTAACTAAATGAAAATTTCCTTAAGCGGTTTAATCTCAGTATTATGGTCAGGAACGTAACCAAAATACCAGCTTCGTTTGTCTGAGTAGTCTTTCAATATATATTTTGGATCAAAGGAAACCTTGCACCAGAGTAAATACATGCTGGAACTCTCGTACATCTTTTAAACTAATCTTATGAACATTCAACAAATATAGTTAGATTTTACAAGAGTAAAACTTTAAAGCAAATGTAAAATTCAAATGTTGTGTCTGTTCTTTACTTTTACTTGAAAAACTTGTCAATCATATTTACTGATAATATTTTAATGTGTAAAAAATAAAGAATATTCTAAAACTACCTCATGGAGACTGAAATAGCTATGATGAAGACAAGAGCTCTGCCAAGCATGGTGTTGAAAAACGTTGTTCTAAGGCATCACTCACGCAGTATACTGGACTGCCGATCACCGGAAGGTCGGTATTTGACTCCTTGTCCTGTACAGTGAGTTATTTTTCATAAATGGTTTTCTACTCTTCCTCCACGAAAATCTGGGTACACTTCTAGTATATTAAACATCCCTTATCCCTAGCCAATTAATATATAAGCTCATAGTCTGAACGGGTAGTAAGACATGTTGACAAAATAAAACAAAATTCTAGTAAATTGTTTGTGCGTCGTGTCTCACTACCCGTCCGGGTTACATACATATTCACACTTATGAATTATATTTGAGGAAGGAATAATCTAGAGTTAATATTGTGTACATCCACATATCCCTGGAGGTAGAGGGATACACCATCACGGAAAAAAACTAAGGATTCCAAAACTGGATTTGAACCCAGATCTTCCCGCTACTGGATGGACTGAAAAAAAGACTAGACGAGAATGTCTACTATTGTGTTTTTATTTTTATTATAAGACATTTTAAATAATTTAATTTACAATAAACACAATGTGGATATTATTTTATTAAATAGTATTACAGGTTAGCAATTTTTCTATAAAAAATATTAGCTAAAAATAATATGATGTTCAGAAATGAAAACGTATTTTGGTGGAATTACAATTTATAATCTTGAAAAAAATACCTTTCTAAAGATTATGTTATTTCAAAAGAAGATCTGAATATCCGTTTTATACAAAACATTTCTCGATTCGTAAGAGAATGTGTCTGAGCGAACGTCTTGTTTGAATAAGGTGTCAAATCCAGTGGACATAATTATTTTATGCGGCATCATGTTTGTTTAAGTACTCTTTTTATTGGAATATTTAATCGGTGGGGAGATTATACAGTTACTCTTAGGAGGGAAAATGAGGAGATGGCAAGGGAAAATGGAAGGGGGTGGGAAGATTGGCGTATCGAGGTAGTAAATTCTCATTTTTTATTTTAGGGAATTTTTGAATATCATATCCTAAGCCTTCTTTTAAAATGTATTATATGCGTTCATTCTTCTTTATTGCTCTAATATTATATTTGTTCTTAAGATTATTTTAAGTTTTTGTTAAAAGTATTTGTAATTTTGAGAGCGCGGGGAAGAAGTGAGGTAGTTTCAGTCTGCCTTCTTTGGGTGCATTTTGTGTTTGAAGTAAATTTACAAACACATAGATTATATCTGCACTCGTCTTAAAAATGAACTTAACCCGAGGAAGTTCATCTAGTTCTTCGTCAGCTACCCCTGGAATCTAGCCAGGGCATGTACAATACGAGTATAATTCTTTTAAGAAGAAATCTCTTTGGAAATTACTGCCGACTGTATTGATAGCATTTACTTTATTATAAGCATTACCGTATTTCATAGGAATTGTATCTTTGAAAAACGACAGCTGCAGATCACATGGCCAGACGTCTAATTATGTAAAATTGGTTTTATTGAATTTTTAGACGTAAAAAATGTTCCTACGTATCTAAATCTGGATGTAGCATCAAGGGATAGTATTATAAAAGAGTAAACTTCTATCAATAATAATGAATACTCCCGAAAGATTTATTCAAAGCAAATTATTGGCATAGTTATACTGACATAATTACCGGCAGACTGTTTCAACTTGGCTGACATCTTAGAATAGTTGGAGGTGCATATTTCTACTGAGGTAAGAGCTCTAAGCTAGTTTGTAGGTCGTGCTCTGTTATAATCAGTTGGGTTAGAAAGCTATCAATACTATATATATTTATCACCTCATCTCGCTACCTGTTCACATTCTATGCATCTATAATAATTATTCTCAACGGGCTAGGAGTGAGGAAGGAAGTATTTTATAGGTCTATAACCGCATTTGTGAAGGAGAGTTGTAAAACCACCCTCACTAGAACCGACCGGCTCTCAAACACTGATCTCCCCGTCATATGCAGGACAATCTAAACCAAGATTAACTCCTTAGACCATTTGGCTACTGAGGTGGGTATGTCCATACTATTATAAATTAATTACTCTAATAAGGTAGGAATGAGAAAGGTGGAATTTAAAATAAATGTACCCTCGTCTGTATGGAGAAAGTGTGAAAATACAGCTAGGAAAATTCCACTCTCATTACACCTAGCTGAGATTCGGGACCTAGTCTCTATTTCACCCGTAAACCGAGATGGGCTTGACGTTTAGTCTGTTTGACCACCAAAAAGGGTTATTTGTCTATAAAAAAACTTCTTAAATTAGTTTGACAATATTCAATTGAATATTTTCATAAATAGTTTTTTTTTCTGGAGATGGTACTTTTTAGAAGTGATCTTGTAAAATGTATTTTGTTCCGGATGGCTTGCCCGTAACGTCCCCGCGAATCAGACAATGGGAACCCATGAAAAGGGCGCCTAATAAGTCTTATAACAAGTGAGGCGGATACAGAACACGAAACGTTAGGTACTGGGGCTTAAATGTGAGATAATGAGACTTTAGGAGGGGTGGGGAGAGGAATGCAGGGGGTGGAAGGAGATCAAAACGTAACTGCGTTTTCTTCCTCTGTATTTTTCTCTCTCTCTGTCTAACTGGTTATATCTCATTCCCCTCAGTCTATGCTTCTCTCTCTAACTGTAGGTGGTAGATTATTATTTCTGGGGATAGATTATTAGAAACACAGATATATGTTACGGTGCAATTTCGTAGGAAGGGCCGTTTAGAAAATACAATTTTTTTGCAGTCATCACTGATGACATTCTACTATTTTATTATTGTTATTTTATAGGCATTGATAATATCTATCCAAAGGGGCCTCTGAATATCACATGTATTGGCGTACACTTCATATGAATGTATAGTTATATTTAATTGCAGCCCCATATATTAATCTCTTTAACTTAACAATGGAATGCCAAAAGCATAAAATAGCAAGTTTGACCTCTTTTAATACGCGAGCTGTATGTTTAGAAATAATTTAATCAGAGTTTATAACTTATAACATACACTTGGTAAAATTTTACAATAAAATGTTGATGGATGTCTGAGTGACCTTAATGTATACAAACACTTTTAATAATTTCCATATTTTATCATATTGTTTTATTCGTACACCACATCTTAGTGTGGTTTAGTGTCAGAAGCCACCGTACTCCGAGAGGCCAAGCAAAGATCGTGTCGTATGCGACCATATGTTAAACATTCGTGCTGTATGCGACCAGATGTTTAACATTCGTGTTGTATGCGACCAGATGTTTAATATTCGTGTTGGAAGCGACCAGATGTTTAACATTCGTGTTGGAAGCGACCAGATGTTTAACATTCGTGCTGTATGCGACCAGATGTTTAACATTCGTGTTGTATGTGACCAGATGTTTAATATTCGTGTTGGAAGTGACCAGATGTTTAACATTCGTGTTGGAAGCGACCAGATGTTTAACATTCGTGTTGGAGGCGACCAGATGTTTAACATTCGTGTTGGAAGCGACCACATTATGTTATGAGTCATTTTACTTTTACTCGTACGTACTTAGCCTATTGCTATACTGGATTTAGTTGCAGAAATTAATTAATCTCTGTCAATAATTATTTTTATTCTTATATACAATAAGTACAATGTTCATATTACATAAGTACAGAGTTCTAATAAAATTTACTCGCGTAGCTTAACATATTAAGACATATTTTCAAGTCCTTCATATTTTAAAAGTCCCAGAATATATTACACCTAATTCCTTATATTTAAGTTGATCAGGTTAGTTTATGTTAGATTAAGTTAATTATATTAGGCTATGTTAGATTAGCTAGGTTAGACTAGCTATTGTTTTAATTATTTTGTTCATATGCTATTTTTTACAAATACCTAGATCATTCACTTGGGTGAATTTTAAAAACATGTTTGATCGCTCTGAAGACGATGAAAGTTTTTGTGGTCGCTTCCAATACAAGTCGCTTTGAGCAGGGTCGCTTCGAATACGTAACATTCATTATCTGCCTGGGCTCTCTTCCACTTGTTTACACTAATGAGGCAGGGGTGAGGAAGATATAATATAGAGAAGAAATGGAGATAAAAGGGTGGGGTGGTAAAACCAAGAGACTCGATGCACACGACCAGGATTCTAAAACTGATATCTCGGTCAGCAACAGTTAAATCTACTGCGAAAGTGACGTATGCTGCCATGCGCCCACAGACGCGAATTTGTTATAAGTCAATTAACGTGATTATCTATTCAACATAAGTCTTGGCGTGCAATTAAGTGGAGGGCTGAGATCTTATCAACAAAACTATCTTCTCTGGTCTAAGGGTTGATTGTGTTGAGTTCTACTTATTTTAATTTTTATTCAACGAGTACAAATTAAAATATTTATATCTTTATTATATATTCATATAAAACCACTCTCTTTTTTTAAATACATCAACTATACAATATTTGACAGATAAGGGTTTTCGCTTTTTCTCAAGTTTTGTCCCCATGGATATTGGTTCATTTTAAAATTTAACTGTAGATATTTATTGTACAAGCATACTTACAAATATATCAAGGATTATAAAATATGGTAGAAAATCACTCAAGAATGAAGTTCTACAAAACTAAACATCTCAATAGCTAGCATTTCATTTTATTATATGTTAGGGATACAATTTGAGTTTTAAATGTATAATTTATAAACAATGAAAATATAAAATTAATAGAATATTCCAAAAGGCCGATAGTTCCCCGTGCCTCAGCTAGGCTGTGTGAAACTGCCGCACACTCGTCCAGTACCTAACAAGTCAGAGTCAGCCACGCGAGCATAATCCCTTGGTTTAAATTTGATTATAATTTGTGTGCTGACAAAACTACGAGTCCAGAAATATTTGTCTATGTTATTAGGCTATGTCTATGTAACCTCTTCTTACTCGCACCTATGGGCACGTGGCTGAAAAAAGTTCTCATTCTCGTCTCGTGTGATTTGAATTCAATGAAGAATTAGAGGTTAAAGATAAAGCTAGGTGTATTGAAGTGTTATTGGTCAAAGATAGTTCCTCGCTCTCCAATAAGCCAATGAGGGTCAATTCCTCTAAGTTCTACTTAGGTGCATGCATATACACAATACCAATCATTTAGGTAGAAATAAACTCTCAGTACACCCAGTAGGGATTTGAACCCAAGCCACCAAGAGAAACCAAACAAGACAAGGTTGAGACCTTGGCTCACACATTCACCATTCTGGGTATGCTATTTAATAGAGAGATAATTATTTTTTCAATTAAAATTAATTTTACTTTACAAGGTGACCTGGTGGTCTAGGGGTAAGGTGTCAGACTTCTGTGCTGAGGGTCCGGGGTTCAATCCTCGGTCCCGGCACAGATTTATCTGATTGCCAAACCCTTCCTTCACCTCTGACAAGATGTTTATTAATCACAACTTGTTAATGTGGGGAATGCCAGGCCTCCACCGTGGTTCGGATTCCACGTTAAACTGTAGGTCCTCCATTTCATCTCACAATCACCCTACCATTGCACATTAGCGTAAGTGCGTACAACCCGAACGGGTAGTAAGACGCGGGGCTAATAATAATAATAATAATAATAATAATAATTTTACTTTACAATCTAGAACATTCATTACCATTCCCCATATTCCTACTAGCCAAAAACCCTCCTTATTATCTCATGCTACCTCCCAAATCAGGAAACCGCAACTCTGGCCCTTTTCACCAACAGGTATTTGAAATGAACTTCGTATGTCATTTCGACGTCATGAAGTTCATATAAAGAAGTAACTGGCTCAAGCATGATATTCACACAACTGGTGAGTCCCTACTCCTGTTAGTTTTAACAAAATGTTTGAACCACTTTGAACCCCGTGTATACATTGAAGGGGTTGGTGGATAATAGGGATGGGGGTGAGGTTTCATTATCGGCGAGGAGTTATAACCAACCAATTTGTCCCGATAAATCAATAACGCTGTGTACTGTTGGACAAACTGAATGCTGTAAATTGAAGCACAGGTGAAGTCAAAGTTTTTGTTGGTTAGTCATAGACCTATATAAAGTTGTTGATTTCAACTTTTATAACAAAAGGAACTCCCCTATCATTAATTTAATCAGTACATGTTCTACTTCTAATATTAAAATTTGCAGTATTCTCTTTGCTGTTTTTATTTTTGATCTAATAATTGATATTAATGCTGATTGATTTTCACTACTTTTATTTTTTAGTGTCGTATTTACTATTTTCTTTATCTTGTAATAAATATTTATTTGTATGTATGATTACTTAGCTACAATTTCCGATTTTGTTTTCTTATGTAATAGCGTTTTTATGTCAAGTACTAAGTGTCCTTTTCAGTACTGGGATCTTATAGGTCTTATGACTGTCAGCCAGCACTATTCTAAATAAAAATGAAATTGCAACTATTATTATTATTATTCAGCCGTACATTAGTACCCATTGGGATTACAGATAAATTATTATAAATCACTCAATACATTTATAAAGATGAGAATCTTAAATTTATTGAAAATCTAAATTAAGTATTCAAAGTTTATTTAAAAATAACAAGCTGCACATTTAAAAAATAAGTACATTTTTATAATAAATTTTACAGCACAGACGGACAAACTTTCTCATAATATTTATTAGAGTTTGGAATAAAATTTTCAAAAATAATTTATTATTAAAAGCAACCTCCTAATCTTACATTAACGTCAATTAGAAAAACAAGTATATGCTGTGATTTAATATTTATAACATTCACTAGGCAACCATTAAAAACAAAATTGCCTCCAGTATTTTTGGAAAAATTTCAAACTTTCAAAAATTAAACAATAGTAAGCTGCTCTTAATTTATATAGTTGGAATTAAAAGAATGCTTTAGTCACAAGGTGTGACCAGATAACACATAAAATCAAGTTTGAAAGAAATCGATCAAACTGTTTTTGCTGCAGGACCAGGGAAACCACATATACAAATAGATAGACAGACCACATATACAAATAGATAGACAGACCACATATACAAATAGATAGACAGACCACAATATTCAAATAGATAGACAGACCACATATACAAATAGATAGACAGACCACATATACAAATAGATAGACAGACCACACATACAAATAGATAGACAGACCACATATACAAATAGATAGACAGACAAAGGGACACAGAGATTTAAGACTAACTTTATAAGCTCAGGGAATACATAAAGATAAGATAATCTCTGGGTGAAAAATTTGAAACAAAGAGGCTCAGTAATTTAAAAAGCAAATGTAATGTTGACCTCTGGTTTTAAATAAATATTTCTCATTGTTTCTTCAATCAGGATCGTCTCTACCAAGTAGACAGAGGATGTGTACACTCTCCATTTAGGTTTAAGGAATAGGCTGAGAGTTGAGACTGCAGTTATTTGTAATACAATAAAATGAAGTACTACATATGCACTGAATATTCAATTACCTTAAATTTTCTTATTTTAAATTTAATTCTAATGGTACTATAGTGTTAAGAAATCTAATTGCAAATATAATATTTTTATGTGCATACTTGAAGTTAAAATTTATTTTTAGGAGTGACCAAGGAAGGACTCACCCCAGGTGTAAAACACTTTTTTTAAATTTTATTTTAGCACCGTGTCTTATTACACGTTCGGGTTATACGCCTATGAACTAATTACACTAATGGTTTAGGGATTAGGAAAGTTTAACTGAGATCAAGTGCACCCGCATTTGCGTGGAAGGAGAGTTGAAAACCATTTAGGAAAAAACCACCCTCAGTGCACGCGATCGGAATCGAACCCTGATCTCCCCGTCTTCGGCAGTCTAGTATAACACTATAGTAGTGCGTTAGACCACGCGGCCACTGAAGCTGGTTAAAATACTTTAGATTCAACTTTGATTTATACTTTGTGTATTTATTTGATCTATTTTGTATATTATAAGTAGGTTTTTCAATGGGTTGGCAAAATAAACAATAAAATAGCTACTCGCTTAGGTGGCTGCATGATATAAGGTACTACTCTCACGTTAGACTAAACCACTGATGATGGAGAGATTGTGGTTTGAGTCTCGGTCGGGTTTACTGAGAGTAGTTGTTCCAAAATGGTTTTTCTCTCTCTTTCTTTCCACCATAATGTGGGTAGACTTACCCTTAATATAACCTTCCTAATCCATTAAACCATGGCTGAAATTAGTACATAATAATATAACCCAAACAAGTAATAAGACGCGGCTGAAAAAAAGTTTCAAAACGTATTTATTCAGAGTAATATTATTATTATTATTATTATTATTTTTATATTATAGCAAAACAAATAACGAAAATAAATTTCTTTCCCATTACCTACGAAACCTTATCGAGGTTTTTATTTTATATTTGTTCAAAAATCTCCCAAGAAAAGGTTTAGATAAATATTTTATAGTCTTGGTATTATTATTATTATTATTATTATTCTTTGTTTAAAAATATTCCGAGTGTGTGTCATTTTCACCCGTAGACAACATTAATTTTCCTAAATTGGTGTTGAAAATTTAGATAGGCAGTAATTTTTTCTAATATTTTATTAAATTAAAATGATGTAAGTTTGAAGAAGGTGGAGTCCAGAGGAAATGCAATTAGATTTTAGTGTAGAGTGAATGGGAAACCATTTAGAAAATACCACCTTCTCTAAATTAGGCCAGAATTAAAACGCCGTTCTTCCCATCACCAGGAAACAAGACTGTATACTATTAATATTTAGTCCACAAACCCCTCAGGAAAGTAGGAAGAGGAAGGTAGAATGTATAGGAATTGTAGCCTCATTTTTGTGAAGGGAGAGTGGGAAACCATTTATAAAAATAATATATCTCGGAACATCCGACCGCTATTCGAACCCTTACTTCCCTTGTCACTGAATTGTAGGTCATATTTATTCTTTGTCCGAATGCTTCCCCTACTCTACTCTACGTTTATGGATTTAATGTTCGGTCTGATGTGTCTGCGCCAGACATGAGATATAATTATAGGTATAGGAGTGTGTGCCACGTACGGCCTTGTGTTCCCGATTAGAGACGTTTCTCGTAATTACCCACAACCTCACCTGTGATTGGATGCCGAGGTTGGATTTTGTTGGGGAGTGGGGGGTGGATTCTTCATATGTGAGCTCCCTCCTTCCCCTCCTCTGTTCTGGTGGACTTTTCCGCTTGAAGTTGATGAGCATTTGTCCGGGATGGTGAGCAAACAGCGCTATGTAATGGGACAGCTCTTGATGTGCTCTTGCTGTGTATGTATAAACATGGGCCACTGTAACATTAAGGTGGAAGGTTAGGGGACGTTAGATAAAGGCAGTGTGCTTGTAGTAATTTATGTCAAAACAATTATTTTTGGTCAAAATAAATCAAATATAGTTTCAGTTCAAACCAAGAGTTCAATAATTGTCTTCACATGGGGATATCAATATTTCTTGAATATCTGTCAAGTGTGGCCTAGAACTTAATGACAGTTGTATTCTATTCATTTAAATAGTTTGTCCTCTAATGCCGCTATGCTCATGATACATATTCAAGAAATGTTGATATTATCATGTGAAGAAAATTAAAATCTAAGTTTCTATTACAGAAATACTTGATTCGTTTTTGTCATAATTATATTTTGCTACAAAAACTGAAGAACACTGGCCTCTACTCTAGTTCCTTACACTCCCGCATTAATGCTATTTTTGGTTTTATACTACAGTCAACTGAATGACAGACCACACACCATTTTATGCTTTAGTTCCAGTTTATTTTACTTTTTTGTGCAAACCACAGGATTTTTTTTTTCTTTACGAAAGTGGATTTGTTATTATTACTACATTTTATTCCGGTCCTGTCAAACTTGCGAGCCATGTGTTGCCTGCCCCATGATTCTGTGCGGCTCACGGACTTAATAATATACCAACATAACATGTGGCCCTATTCTTAATTTTATTAAAGTTGAAGAAATACACAATTTGAGATTGTGACATTTGGTGATTTAGTAAATTTAGCAATTGAGTTTACTGTACTAAATATGTACTGTTTGATCACTATAACTCGCTTCCCAAAATGTATTAGATTTGCACACCGAATATTGCAATGTTTGTCAACACACAAATGTGTGAACAGTGGTTTTATCTTATGTAAAGAAACACACACCTGAGAGATCAAGGCCTACGATCACACATTTAACATGAAAATGACTTGAACACAAGATTTAAGGACTAACACTAAACATCATTGCTGAAAATAAAAAACTTCGTATTTCTGAGTAAAAATTAAAAATAAGTCTTAAAATTGTGTATGATCTTGTAACGTGCTAATTAGCCGTTAGCACTTACACTCGAATAACCTATATTTGATTATCACAATAAATTCAAGAACTAATAAATTCTAATATTAATGTGTGGAAGATATAAATAAGCTCACGGTGAAATCGTGTTGCTGGAAACGCCCAAACTTGAGGAAAGTGGCTCAGCTGACAATTCTACACTTCCTGGAGGAAGTTCAATACACATACATTTTGCACGCTGGCCAGACTTGACTATAATGACTGGTCGCTTCCCTGTGTTGTCCTCAGCGGCCGTCTCTGGCGCTAGTTGTCTTTCTGCTCAATTCTATTAAAAATCACCACTTCCCCTCCACTTGTTGATGTCCCTTCCCTAATACGTCAGTACATCTTGTATAAAACCACCACCCCTCGCTTCACATTTTGTGTTCTATTGTAACGATTCGTCGGAGAAACTGCCTAGAAGTGAACCAAGAACCAGTGGACTAAACCAGCGGTGATCACGATGTTTGAGGCGTCGGTCTCTCCTCCTCGCCGCAGATGAAGTAAAGTCTGTGACTATGAGAACTTAATCTAGTAATCTTTGATAGGGTCTTCGTGATATATTGTACTATGTCTATAGGACATAGTCTTAAATACTTTGGCAATAACCAGACGCCCTATACTGTCTGGCCAGGTTCAGGTTAAGCTAAATCTTTGGATCGAAAAATGGTGGAAATCAGATTATCTATAGCTTTGTTCCATGAAATAGTTAGGTCTGTGACCGATACCAGTCTCTAATCTGTCTATTGTTGTACCTTTGTACGGTGCTCAACTCGTGGGTACGCTTCTAGTCCAGAGTAGTGGCCCGTGGGGGTATTGTTTATTTGTTTATTTTGATCGGCCTCCTTCAGGCACCGCTTGAATTAGTTAATGTTTAACTGTTAGCTGCTGTTATACAGACTAGTGTTGCTATTTAAATATACTATTGAAATACCAGGCAGTACTAATGAGGAATAGACCGGCCATAGTATCTTTACAGCCTAGATTCTTGGTACTTGCCACCAACTATTTGTAAACTTATTGTTTTTCTTTTAGGAACTTAACCTTTGTATTTCATAACTTAATATGGCGATAACTCATGCTAGCTAGCTCATTTAACTACCAACGTCGTAACTTTTTAAACTAGAGCTGTCTAGAATTAGCTATTGTTAATTATTATTCTTTTATATGCAAATTAAGTTAAAGTCTAGTAGCCGCAAGGCTGGAATGGTGTTAAGTATTGTAGCTTAAACTTAAATGAATTATTGCTTCCAATTTAAAGTGCCGTTGTGTTGAGGCAGACGCACCTTCAAATAGAGTGTGTTTGTTCTTCTTTAACGAGTTACACCCTTTCTAATATAGACACAACCATACTTGTCATGGTTGCAGGTCAAACCAAGCTGCTTCGCACCTAACGCTCCCAATTGGGGACACAATGTCTAAAGTAACAGATGTAATTCCCATCAATATACAATGGAACGTCTACTATACGATCTCATCAAACCATTTGTATTACTTTCAACTTGATTAAATTTAAATAAACTGATTTATTAAATTTGTATTTCTCTCTTATGTTAGTTTCTTCCCATACTTCATTAAATATATTTGTAAGTGTATTCGTCACTTCTTTAATCAAATAGGAGAAGTGACGATACAATCTTAATTTTCCTTTTTAAATAACAAGGGTTTTAAGCTTGATTTTTTAAAATCATATTAGTTACATTTTTTGAAACGTGTCCCCCTCAGTATTTTCAATTTGGCCCTAATGATAAAGTGAGTTTGATACACTTGTTCTATAGCATGATTATTAATTACTAATTCAAAAAGGTAAAGATTGGCAGGTTAACTTAAATTAAATAAGCCCATCGTGGATAAGGCATGGTAAATATCACCCAAAGTACACCCAGATGAGATTAGAACCTTGACCTCCCTGTTACCTTTAATTCAGCCTATTCAGAGCCTGGTTACACACCAAAGAGTCCCAAGCTGAGTCGATTCTCGTGGAGTCAAGTCCAATCTGACTCTTGAGTCAAGGCCTTTCACACTACTGAGTTGAGTCATCGAGTCAACTAGTTTGATCAAAGAGTTCATGCAAGATGGATGCAGTCTTAGCGGTTTCTATAAACACAATTGTATGAAAGCGCCAGTTTAGACGTATAGAGAGACGTCGCTTAGTGTTGATTCACCTACTTAATGTGAAAAGATGCACCTTTGATAGTTTTTCAAAAATGGCTCTAACAATTTTGATTGTAATGTATACATAAGATTTTTTGGCATTACCAATAGCACAGTATTATTAATTTTTGGACTAAAATTCATTGAAGGGTAGCTTACTGATGATACATTTTTGAAAATTCAAAATATTTCGTGAATGTCTCCAAGGATATTTTTTTAATTCTGGGTATTGTGTTTTGTGATAAATAGCACCGCATACTTGTTTTTGTGGTAAAAAAACTCATTTATGAATTGTTAACTGATGACCGAATTTTCAAAAACTTAGTGCAATTTCCGGACTTCTTCTTCAAATGGGAGTACAGGAATATTGGCTGATAAGACAGCTCCACCAGAAGATTGAAATGTGTTTTATTACGCAATGGTAACTGTTATGCATCTATTCCAATTGTTTACGCAACCAAAATTAAAGAAGAATATAAAAATATCAAAATGGTCATGCAGAAGATTTGCTATAATGATCTAAATATGGTTAACTTCTTGCTTTGGCAGCAAAGTGGATGAACAAAACATCCTTGTTTCATATGCTTGTGGGATGGTAGGGAAAAACAGAATCATTGGAAAAAAGTGAATTGACCTTCCAAGGAAAACATGACTTTAGGTGCAGCGAGCATAGTTAGCGGGAACTTGGTTGAGAGAGATAAAATCACTCTACGACCACTCCATATCAAGCTTTAACTCGTGAAGCCATTTGCTAAGGCTTTGAACGAATATGGCGATTGATTCAAATATATTGGTAGATCATTCTTTGGACTGACTATATAAAAATAAATTCAGGAAACTTTTATGGTCCTAAAATTCTTAGAATCATCAATGATTTGAATTTCATTAAGTTTATGAATATTGTTGAAGCTTCTAGCTGATTCAGTTTTGTCTCAGTTTTCAAGAGCTTCTAGGGTAACCACAAAGCTGACAGTTATGAAGAATTGGTGCAAAGCATGCTCATTAAATTTAAAATTCTTGTTACTAATATGAGCATAAAGGTACACTATCTCTATAACCCCTGATAAAGTTTTCCCGGATAGTCTTGGTGATTATGGTGAGAAACAAGTGGAGAGGTTCCATCAGGATATAAAAGTGATGGAGAAAAGGTATCAAGGCATATGGGACATACACATGATGGCAGACTACTGCTGAAGCTTCCAACATGATTGTCCTAAAGAACCATATAAAAGAAAATCATACACACGGTGTTTTTCTATGCATTAATTGTGACGATCTGAATAAACTTGCTTTTTTTGTTTGTTATTGTACTGAAAACAACGCCATTAGGTTTTTCATGTGCTTACTTTTGTATTATTTGATACAGTTTTCATGTTATTTGTGTGTAGGTTACACCTGACCTTTAATGTTTTGTATTGTTTATGTTTATCAATGGGGGCATCTATTTTTCTCAAAAGGTAGAGTCAATAAAGTAAAACCGAGTGCTATGTTCGGAATCAACGACACAAAGTTACCCTAAAATAAAATTAAAATACTTGGAAATAAAATGAGTGTTAGTTATATTTATCAAACAAAATAAAATAAAGCTTAAATAAACCCATACAATAATTTTAAACCTCTAAAACTTATTTAAAAATACAATTTTATCAAATTAATGTGTATATTCATCTTTTTATCTTAGATTCCTCAATCACATAGTAAATAAATGACAAAGACAATTCTTGTTTGACTGTGTTTATATGGGAGCCTACACTAATTTTTAAAACAGTATGAACATTCCATATTACTGAATTAGGCGTTTAATATGTGACAATACAATCAAGACATTACAGTGTGATTGGACACAACGGGCACATCCCGAGATAACACCTATGACAACTAGCAACAAAATCCTAACTGTAGTTTAAGGTGGAAGTTTAGGAAACGTTATTTAAGGGCAGTATTTTTGTAGTTTTTGTATCGACACCTTTTTTTTTCTAAAATAAATAAAATATTGCTCCAGTAGAAACGTAGAGTGTAATATTCTCCACATTTTGATCTCAACAGTTCTTAAAAATCTGTCAAGGAAGTCCTAGAATTTGAAGATTTTTTTTAATTTAAAAAGATTCTCATCTAATGCCGCAATGCTTATGACAGGTATCCGAATATAAATAAAGTTATTATTATTATTATTATTATTATTATTATTATTATTATTATTATTATTATTATTATTATTATTATTATTATTATTATTATTATTATTACCACCGCGTCTTACTACCCGTTCGGGTTATACGCACTTACGCTAATGTGTAATGGTAGGGTGATTGTGAGATGAAATGGAGGACCTACAGTTTAACGTGG
The DNA here is from genome assembly GCA_902151455.1 of Timema bartmani. Taxonomy (NCBI): domain Eukaryota; kingdom Metazoa; phylum Arthropoda; class Insecta; order Phasmatodea; family Timematidae; genus Timema; species Timema bartmani. The sequence continues at coordinate 17,902 of CABFWB010006221.1, forward strand.
AATCCGAACCACGGTAGAGGCCTGGCATTCCTCACATTCACAAGTTGTGATTAATACACGTCTTGTCAGAGGTGAAGGAAGGGTTTGGCAATCAGATAAATCTGTGCTGGGACCTAGGATTGAACCCCGGACCCTCAGCACAGAAGTCTGACACCTTACTCCTAGACCACCAGGTCACCTATAAATAAAGTTAAAATTTATAACTACACTGAAATATTTTATTTATTTTGATCAAAAAGTGTTTTGATATAAAAACTTCAAAAATACTGACCTTTCCTCGCACTACCTACACTATCACCTTGAGGCCTCTCGCTTGCGATAGACTGGATAGCCATTGATGGGGAGGTAAAGGTTCGAATCTCATTCAGGTTATAGTGTACAATCACGCTAAGACCTTTCAGCGTTGATGTAGCTTACCAATAAAAACACATTGCCAAGGTTAATAAACTCCCATGGGGAAGCGGTAGATTATTATTTCTTATTAAGACATGGAGAAAGCATACGCTCTACATGACTAACGAAGTTTGGGGGATCTAAATGATTTTAGTATGGGACCAGACACATCAGAAATCATATTCGCACATTTTGAAAAATTACACCTGGACATGGTAGTCAAACCTGCAATACTGCCCCTTTTTCAAAATTAACGAGCTGTTTATTAACGTTTACCCATTCGCTAAACTTTGTTTACCCTGCCGATAAATAAATAAATAATTTTTAGTTTTATTTTGTTTTGTTTTGCCGCGTCTTACAACTCAACCTGGCTATCTACTTACTTATACTATTAAAATAGGAGATAAAACTGTTAAATGTATACATTTAACGATATAACTATAATAATTTGGAGGAAACCTACCAATATTTGTGTGGAGAGATAATGGGAAACAGTTTTAGGAAAACCACCTCAGAACACAGGTTAGGAGTCTATAACCGACCTCACCGTTACGTAAAACTATAACAGATGAAATAAAATAAAATAAAATATGGCTTAAAAGTTTTACATACAAACGGTAATCAAACCGGAGAGCATAAGCTTAGCTCACCAATATTATTACCACTGAGCTAAGCCAAGAGTTCTGGGCTCTATTCCCGTGTCCAGGTGTATTTTCCAACTATATTTAATTGAAGGATGTGGACTGTATCCCTAACCAAAGCGGGTATCTCTCTTTGTAGATCATATAGGACTGACGTCTTAGTTAATGTGACCACCCATGCAGGTAGTAAATAATAGATTATAGATTTAATTAAATAAAAAAGACTAAGTAAATCTGTATCAATTTCAAGAGCGTGTTAAATCATGACACACAACATGTATCAAGATATTTATCAAGATACATATCTTGACGTAAACATTCTCTCCCTATGAACACGCCGAGGTTTGACCTGCGTGTTGTTTTGTCACGTGACCAACACCAGTGACTCGTGACATCAGTGTCGACAGTGAATGAGGGTGCGTTAAGGGAAGCTATAGGGTGTGAGAGGAGGCTTTAGGGAGTAAGCGGGGTGACCTAGAGAGAGATTACAAGGTGATCTATTGGATTGTGAATGGAAGGGTGCGCGACAGATTATCTACTATGTTAACAACTCGGTGTATTTTACTTCTGGATTATGGGAGGGATATTACCATGCCAGGGGTGAACACGGGGGAAAATAATCTGTCGCATAATACACAGTATTTGCAGGCAGGTCCTATGCCATATTTTTGCCACACTGTGCAAATGTTAACTGTCCTCCCAGCCACATCTGTGGCTGCATGGTCTAATGATTCAATCTCGTGTTAAGCTGCGTCCTGAATATCTAACCAAATCTCAATCCAAGCCATGTCGCGAATGTGAACATGGTTTAAACAAAACCCGGTCACGTGTTCGACGGAATGCTCGCAACGAATCATTGAATGTCGGTATTTTGAGGATACATCAAAGGAGGTTACAAGGCTCGGCTCATAGCTGACAGCTCATTGGACAGTGATGCAAGCCGAATCTCAAACTATGCACTTGCAACTCTAAATTTTGGTTTGTATCTTGTTAAAATACGGTCAAAGATAAAACTGAGGACACGTGAGGAGGGTAGGTGTAGGAGAGGAGAGGGTGAAAGAGTAGTGGGGGAATGTTCATATGTGTTCTCTCGTCGACTCGGATTTTGTTTTATCTTGTTCTTGAGTCTCTCAGTATGAATTGAACAAGATAATATTGTCTCGAATTAATAGGCATCTACTGTCCATAGCGTGTGTTATCCTACGAAGTACATCATTTTCCGAAACAAAATATGGCTTGCAGGAATGTTCGAAGTTCATCTCGCTGGAAATATTGCCCGCACGTGGAAACATATGAGTAGGTTGGCTCAAGGCTAAGTTTGAGGTTCAGCTCGATTGTCCGGATGCATCTTTTGACTAAATTACCGGTAATGGGAAGATAGGGGTTTGAGTCTCGGTCTGGTGTACTGAGGGTAGACTTTATTTAATGGCTTACCAATCTCTCCCCAAGCAAATACGAGCCCATTTATTCTATAGCTCTACTTTCCGCATCCCTGTCATATTAGCGTAATTAGTGTATGCGTATAGCCCGAACGGCTAATGAAATGTGGATGGAAAATAAACAGGAAAATACTGGCCTCCCCTTGCTGTATTTATATTATACTTTCACCCTGTATTCTAATTGAAAAATCATATAAAATATTTTCAAACTTTTCACAGAGTTAAGTTAATTGCGCTCCTGATACTTCACTGAATTGCAAGTAAAATCAACTGTACTAATAAGGGGTGCCCAAGGGAGACGAGGGTTGATTAAAATGAAAGGTGAAAGATAACAGGGGTTAGAGGGGACTGAGTGTAAATATAGGATTAAAGTGTTTCCAGGAAGTCTCAAAAATATAGTATTTGATTGTGTCCAAGCCCTCTGTCTCTCCAATTATGTGCATTACTGCACATGCCAGCACATTGATTCTGGTCCTGCCTGAACATTGCTTCCTTCGAGTGACCAATACATCACATTTTTGCACCAAACAAAAGCATTCCGCCTGGTGTAAATACACATGTGTCACTCATGGCCGCAACGAAGCAAAGGTGAGAGGCTGTCCCACATGACTTAGTTACACGAATATGGATTTTAATCAGGAATTTAAATTTTTCTCCTCCCTTTAAAATGTTGTGTCTATAGGCCTACTCTTTCCATACTTGATTCTTCTGCGCATTCGTCTACGATACTACTTAATAGTTATTTGTTTTGTCAATAGATGGTCGGATGTTAACAAGATAATATTGTATTAGTCTGAATTATGTGTGAACGGATCACCCATGATTAAAAGCCATAATAAAATGTTTACACATCTTATGTGAAGGCAGGACAATCCCCAAATATTGTTTTATTTTGAGATATTAGGGGGTTGGTGGAGAAAGGCAAGGGGTAGTTATATGTTCATGTGGTGGCCTATGCTGAAATCATCCAACATCCGGGGCAAGGATTTTATAATATAGGCCTACATTACCTTTTATTTTCTTGAATTAATACAAAGATTATATTGAACATGATTGGGATTGTAGGTTTTATTAATTTTTTAAGGCTACAATAAGTCACTACCCTAAGCATTGAGTAGGAATACCAAATATATTAATACAGTTTTAAGTGAATTTAAGGACGAGATTGCTATCCCACCCCTTCCCACAAACACCCTCCTGGTTAAAATACCATAGTGTAATTAGATTTCAATGAGAATAAACTCTTAGTGCTTATGAAAAATAAATGAAGAATTGCTCAAATTGACAGCCGGAATGACATTATATCTGTGCCAGGGTAGGTTTCCACCTATTTTAAATATTGCGAATCCTGTACAGTTAGGTCCTGGTTTCGATTACTTTGTAAGACAACTTTATCTCTTACGAGCATACTTTGTATTTAAACATCGCTAGAAATTACCACCTGAACTACTTACTACCAGAAAACGCTGAAGATTCAAATATGGTTACTTGTATTTATAAAAATTTACGTATAATTTATCATTCACACTGTAATAGCTGAATAATAGTTAATTCAGTAGCTAAATATCAGTCTTTGTTTGGGGCATTAAATAGGATGAAACAGTATTTAGTATTTACAATTCAATTTTATTTACTTTAAAACTGTCAGAAATAAGTTTATAGACTTTACAATGGGTGACCTCCCATCTCATGCACTAGGGAATTTCCACCTGAATTTATCTCATCTCGTTCGCTAGACAAGAAAAAAGAATCTTTTACGACTTTGAGTCATTAGTGATGTTTCAACCCCCTCTCATACGCTGGGGCAGGAACAACTTGATAACCCCTCTATTTTCAAATTAGTAGACATATAACTGATAATACTTGAAAAATAATAGGTGTGGAATATTTTACTGGGGAGAAGGGAGATAAAGCTCTGTAATTAATTATTTAATGAATGAGTGCAAAATGGGACTTAACCCTCGTAAATCTAAAGCTTTAACTTTAAAATAGTTAAATTAACAACTCTCATTTTCTTAAAGTTCATTAGGTAGCTCTTTTCAAGCATGTACAAAATAGTAAATAATAGCAATCAATAATGAAAATCGACCAGTTTAGGTGGCCGCGTAGTCCAACGCGCTTATCTCGTGCTAGACTAGACTGCCAAAGACAGGGAGATTGGGGCCCGATCCCGGTCAGGTGCACTGAGAGAGGTTTTCCCTAATTGCTTTTCCACTCTCCTTAAGTGCAAATGCTGTTGCACTTCCTTTTAATCAAACCCTCCTAATCCCTAAGCCATTAGTTTACATAGTACATAGGCGTATAACCCGAACGGGTTTTAAGACGCTGTACTAAGATAATGCAAATTATGGTAATTTGTATCACTTCACTCACATCTTTTACAGTTCAATAACATAGGTTAAGGCCCATAAACATTTACCGACATTGATTTTGTCATCAATAAGCTCTTTGACAGCTTTACTAATTCTGTCATCAATAAGCTCTTTGACAGCTTTACTAATTCTGTCATCTAGCTGCAAATACTTCTCACGTCTCTACCGGGGAAACGTTCAGTTCAAGTTATTTCTTGACTGTTTCATAAAGCATCGCAGCGTCTTTTAGAATAAAAATTAAAATAATGCTTGTATAATAATATTTAACAAATATTTGAGTGCACGACATGGAACATATTCAGATATAAACTACCCAGTGCACCAGATATAAGAGCACTAGATGGGACATATTCAGATATAAACTACCCAGTGCAGCAGATATAAGTGCACGAGATGGGACATATTGAGATATAAACTACCCTGTGCACCAGATATAAGTGCACGAGATGGGACATATTCAGATATAAACTACCCAGTGCACCAAATATAAGAGCACGATATGGGACATATTCAAATATAAACTACCCAGTGCACCAAATATAAGAGCACGATATGGGACATATTCAAATATAAACTACCCTGTGCACCAGATATAAGAGCAATAGATGGGACATATTAAGATATAAACTACCCTGTGCACCAGATATAAGAGCACGAGATGGGACATATTCAGATATAAACTACCCAGTGCCCCAGATATAAGAGCACCAGATGGGACATATTCAAATATAAACTACCCAGTGCACCAGATATGAGTGCATTTGATGGGACATATTTAGATATAAACTACCCAGTGTACCAGATATAAGAGCATGAGATGGGACATATTCAGATATAAACTACCATGTGCACCAGATATAAGAGCACTAGATGGGACATATTCAGATATAAACTACCCAGTGCACCAGATATAAGAGCACGAGATGGGACATATTCAGATATAAACTACCCAGTGCACCAGATATTAGAGCACCAGATGGGACATATTCAGATAAAAACTACCCAGTGCACCAGATATAAGAGAACGAGATGGGAAATATTCAGATATAAAGTACCCTGATCACCAGATATAACTGCACTAGATGGGACATATTCAGATATAAAATACCCAGTGCACCAGATATAAGAGCACGAGATGGGACATATTCAGATATAAACTACCCAGTGCACCAGATATAAGAGCACCAGATGGGACATATTTTGATATAAACTACTCAGTGCACTAGATATAAGAGCACGAGATGGGACGTATTCAGATATAAACTACCCAGTGCACCAGATATAAGAGCAGGAGATGGGACATATTCAGATATAAACTACCATGTGCACCAGATATAAGAGCACTAGATGGGACATATTCAGATATAAACTACCCAGTGCACCAGATATAAGAGCACGAGATGGGACATATTCAGATATAAACTACCCAGTGCACCAGATATAAGAGCACGAGATGGGACATATTCAGATATAAACTACCCAGTGCACCAGATATAAGAGCACGAGATGGGACATATTCAGATATAAACTACCCAGTGCACCAGATATAAGAGCACGAGATGGGACATATTCAGATATAAACTACCCAGTGCACCAGATATAAGAGCACGAGATGGGACATATTCAGATATAAACTACCCAGTGCACCAGATATAAGAGCACGAGATGGGACATATTCAGATATAAACTACCCAGTGCACCAGATATAAGAGCACGAGATGGGACATATTCAGATATAAACTACCCAGTGCACCAGATATAAGAGCACGAGATGGGACATATTCAGATATAAACTACCCAGTGCACCAGATATAAGAGCACGAGATGGGACATATTCAGATATAAACTACCCAGTGCACCAGATATAAGAGCACGAGATGGGACATATTCAGATATAAACTACCCAGTGCACCAGATATAAGAGCACGAGATGGGACATATTCAGATATAAACTACCCAGTGCACCAGATATAAGAGCACGAGATGGGACATATTCAGATATAAACTACCCAGTGCACCAGATATAAGAGCACGAGATGGGACATATTCAGATATAAACTACCCAGTGCACCAGATATAAGAGCACGAGATGGGACATATTCAGATATAAACTACCCAGTGCACCAGATATAAGAGCACGAGATGGGACATATCCAGATATAAACTACCCAGTGCACCAGATATAAGAGCACCAGATGGGACATATTCAGATATAAACTACCCAATGCACCAGATAGGAGTGCATTTGATGGGACATATTTAGATATAAACTACCCAGTGTACCAGATATAAGAGCATGAGATGGGACATATTCAGATATAAACTACCCAGTGCACCAATTATAAGAGCTCGAGATTGGACATATTTATATATAAACTACCCAGTGCACCAGATGGGACATATTCAGATATAAACTACCCAGTGCACTAGATATAAGAGCACTAGATGGGACATATTCAGATATAAACTACCATGTGCACCAGATATAGGAGCACGAGATGGGACATATTCAGATATAAACTATCCAGTGCACCAGATATAAGTGCTCTAGATGGGAAATATTCAGAAATAAACTAACCAGTGCACCAGATATAAGAGCACCAGATGAGACATATTCAGATATAAACTACCATGTGCACCAGATATAAGTGCACTAGATGGGACATATTCAGATATAAACTACCCAGTGCACCAGATATAAGAGCACGATATGGGACATATTCAGATATAAACTACCCAGTGCACCAAATGTAAGTTCACCAGATGGGTATGAACCTTATAATTTTAATATTCCAAATTATTTTTACTTTTAAAATTTTGTTAATGTTGGTGGTATGGTGGTTTGTTTGGGGATAATGAGGACGAGATGAATCAGTGAGAATGTGCACGGTCACATTTGGAATTTGAATTTTGGCAACGTGATGGATAACAGGGAGAATTGTCCCAGCGCTACCATGCGTTTACTATATTAATAGAATTTATATTTTTATTTAATAATTGCATTAAAAATATTATTTACTAAAATTTAATGTATGGACTTGGGTCGAGGAGGATAGTTTTATAGAAAATCCACCGGCTAGATAGAGGGTTAAAAACCTGTAATAAGTTATCTTTGGGAATTGTTATAGGCTTGTGTTGAGTTGATTCACTTGTTAGGATCATGTTTGTAACCCGGCCTGATGATGATAGGGGTAAGGTTTTAATTTTATGTAGACGTGAACTCAATTATTCAGAACAGATTTATTTTCATTCTATTTTGTAGATATTTAACCCAGAATTATGGTATTTGTTTCTTACGGCAGCTTAAACTTGATAGACCGTTTTATTGCAAGATTTAATATCGTGTGAAATCTAGAGAGATCAATGTTTCGTGGACCATTCCTACAGTAAGGTCGTAAGTCGAGTGAAGAAGGAGCCTTCTTATTGGATATATAGCTTGAAAGAAATCATTCTGGAATATTCTTATTTCTATTTTTTAGGTTGCACCATGTTCCAGAAAGTAGACAGAGAGAGAGAGATAGAAAATATGGTATAGAAGTAATTGCTATGTATTTACAATAAGGGTGGGGAACAGTGAACAAAAGAGCGTCGCTGTTGTATAAAAAAGATCATCTAGGTGTGTGAGAAGATTTCCTAACACATGTGGATGTATTTAGTTTTATATTGAAATTATTCATTAATTTGAAATATAGTGAGGGTGTGAACTTTTGGTTATAATTATTATTAAAGGTCAGGAATTCGATTCCCGGCTGGTACCAGGGGATTTTCCTTGAAAGAAGGATAATTCTCATGGTCACCAAGGTCTGGTTGATTAGGCATAAGTTATGTTAAGATCTTCATTGGGTTTACCTCTGCCTATTCACTACCATCATCCCTTTTCCTCAACGGATATGGAAAAGGCCTCCTTGAAAAGGATGTACGACTGTACCCAGGGCAACGGTACATTAGACTATGTAATCTTTCCGTAAACTGAGTTACAGATCGAGGTAGCCCAGACACACCCTTATTATTATTATTATTATTATTATTATTATTATTATTATTATTATTATTATTATTATTATTATTATTATTATTATAATTTAAAAGTCCTACAACTTTGCATTCATAAGTTATTTCATATTTCAAAAACTTTCTCAGATATGATAAAAATTGAAGATCACTGTTAATGTAAAGTACACTCAAAGTCATTTAATATTAGATGCATCATTTTGCTTATAATGGTTTTAAAAATTGAAAAATGACACCTGGACACAAGAATTGCACGTGGAGATGTGGCTATAACCGTAACTAACAATATAATAGCTGACTACTTAATCTATCAAAATAATTACAGCCAAATTTGAGAAATCGTGTATTTCTCTTTTCGACCACAGGTAAACTAACTGCACTTTATTTTTCAAACATCCCTTTGGGAAACCTTTGAAAACCCTAGATAACAAGTTTTAGCCCAATCGGTTAAATTGTTCCGGATCTAGTCCCAGTAACATAAAAACGGCAATGAATAAAACACTTTCTCAGTTTCAGGGTCCATGAAAATCCATCAAAATCTCGTGTACGAATTTGGAGAAGATCACAATAATTCTCTCTCCCAGGGATCGTAAGTAAAGAAAAAAATTTGCATTTGACAGCATGTTTAGGTATTGTTAAATTTTTTGACATATTTAAATCATATTTGGGATATATAGTTTAGATTTTGAAAAATAAATATAATTAAATATTAATTATTGTAATCTTTTTCTCTTGATTACCCTCTCTATACCTATAATTCACTAATTCTCCTTTAAAGAATATAAACATCAATTTGAGTAAATAGGCTGGACTTGCCTTATGCCAAAGTGTAGTATATCGAGGGGTTAAGGCGCCCAACTAAGGATTAGAGAGAAAAGTTTTGCTATATCAAAGAGATGGCACATTACTTGGTTTTAATTAATAGTGACCTGCATCTGTGGGTACATGGACTAAATATCAGACTCATCTAGTATGTGTACTGGTGAAGATGAGGGGTACTCAGGGCAATTTATATTAAATGGCTACCCGCTTTACATCCACGCAAATGGTGGTATATTTTATACCTCCCTCATTCTTAACCAATTAGTGTAAATATGAGGATAGCTCAGATATGTAGTAAGATGCTGTGAAAAATAAAATAAAAGAGTCGTGTCTGCCATAATGGCCAAGTGGGTAAAGGGAGCAGCTACAAGCTTAGTTATTATATTATCTGATACTCCAGAACGCTCTCTTAAGCTTTTCTGCAAAGTCCTGGATTAATTTTGTTTGAAATTTGGACGCCTACCCAGAATTTTTGTTTGAAAAGCACATTTTCAATAAACATAAACAAAAACTAAATCATTAATTTCTCTTTTAATCCCAGGTACATTATTTCAGTGCAAAGCCACATAAAATATGGATGCTATCATATTTCTATTTAATTGATAAAAAAAAGATGTCGAAACATTCCAATCATTATTAGTTAAAGAATACGAAAAGTCTTCGAATATGAAAATAATTAGATTTATTTATTTTTGGTGTGTATTTATTTTTATGCTTTATGGTGATCCAACTTTTTTACTTCAGCCTTCCAGCTAATAGCTGGCGGGATCTAAGCCACGGCGCAGCTTCCACAGCGCATGCGCGCTGAACTCGTATCGACCGGGCCAGAGTGGCGGGCTCCATGTGTGACGTCACACTCCCAGACCCCTGGAACTTGTGACACACGGGGTTACTTACTGGGTCCCAAGCTCTAGTGCCACCACGCACGTTACACGGCTACCATCACGTGGGGGATGAATGCTAGCATGGGTGCCAACATGGTAGGATTAAATGTCACCAGCCTCAAGCGTTCGTTCAATATAGTTTTTTTTTCACCGCATATTACTTCGCGTCATAGATCTCAACGTTTATGTGAGGTGTTGAGGTTAGAAATATAAATAAATAATTTAAAGGAAATCTACCCATATTCGCGTTGAGGGAGAGTGGAAAACATCATCAAAACCCAATGGGGATTCGAACTACAATCTCTCTGTCAATGGCATACTAGACCAGACGAGCCTGACATTTAGATTGCGAGCCCACTGATGTAGGTGGCTCACTGATGCCACATATATAGCAGAAACGGGATATAAAGATACGGTACCGTGTGGTTGAAAAGCGCTCGCTCATAGAAATTTAGTGTGGAAGGCAACGGGAAATCCCCAGACTTTCTGAACTCCCCTAACGCATGGTAAATCTACCAGATGGTGTAGGCAGCACCACCCTGCCTGAGTGTGATGGATATAAATGACATCAAACTAACCTTCAGATTGTTAACTTAGAGATAATATGATAACAATCTTAGCCCAATGGGAAAGGATGAGTGAGATGGTTTGGAGGAAATATGGGATGGAATAGCAGGGGAGTAGGATGGAGGCTGGTAACAAAACCACAAATGGAAATTGGTCCTAGTGACCTTAACCGAGATTCTAACCCTGACCTATTGCTCCATGGCGTGATCAAGAGCAGTGCATGATACTTCAGACTACTATACCATCATTTCGGGAATAAAAATCAACTATAATCAACTATCATCGTTCAATAATCTAGTAATGTGTGGTCACAGGTGCTAGTAACCCAATAATTTAGTGCCTAGATCCAGTTGGGGGTAGAGGAACAGGAATACTGGGTGAACGAGAATTTCTATTGTGATTCTATTGTGATGGGCAATCTTTACGTAAGCGCCCGAACGCGGTTTAAAATAATAGTCTTCATGTACTGTACATATACTAGACATAAACAAAAATGGTTTAAGAAACTACACGCTCTTGAGTGAGCCTTTTCTAATTTTGGGGAGCAGAATGATTAAGGTGAAACGTTAATCAAAAACACCATAAGGGAAGTATTTTCGATATCAAGCCACGTATTCAGGAATCAGTGAATCAGCCTCACTAACCATGCGTCCATTTCTGCCCATTCTTGGCGTATTAGACATCCATAGAAACGATAATGGAGTTCTTTTTTTCATTTTGAATACCGTTCATAAAATGTATCGACCGATTTCTATCACCACACACACCCAGAGACCAGCAAACAAAATTGCCTAACTAGTCACACACCCTTGTACGTTAATTCTTGTATACAGAAAACAAGGATCGGGGGTAGGGGGGGCTAAAAGGGGGTGCGACGGTAGCACTGACAAGGTTTAGTGGGGGTTAAAGGGTGGGGGGTAGGTACAAACAAGTCATGTTTGAGTTGCGTAACCGGGCCGATGTTTCTAGCGTTGTTCCATTCCCTAAAGCGATTATCTAGGGAAGGGTTTATTTGTCATCGGATGTTTCCTCTCTGTATATGCCTATTATAGGGCCCCACATCCTTCATCCTTGTGACGTCTAGTGTAATTAGTTGGATGTATACATTGATTGCTAACAAGATTCTATTGACAACTCTTTTTTATTTAACATAATCAAATTAAATTTAAATTTTAAATATAAAACGATTTTTAGCTATTTTTTTCCCCACTTTTCTACTCTTGAGAAGAGTAATGTTTCATTCCAGCACACAGATAAAATTACAATTCTGAATTTGTCTCAATTTTTTTAATCTGTCTTATCTTGACTGATATACCATGGCCCTATACAATGCCCTCTCCCTTACACATGGGAAATATTTCAGTACTTAATTTCAGTACGGACGAATCCTGAATAGCTCAGTAGTAAACCATTGGTTCACTAGGCTAAAGGCCTAAAGTTAGCTCGTGTTCATATGTATTTTTTAATTAATTAAAATTAATTGAATTGTGGTTTACTCCATACAGACATTCCTGCCATTTCAATGATTTGGAATCTGTGTAGTGATATATTAAATAAAAATCACTTTAATTACAATATTTTATTGTATACTTAGCAGCATTACAACCCCCTGATTCGCAGATGGCTGTCGTATCTGATAACTCATGATATTAATTGCTCACTCATATTATGTAGCTGACAATGTCTACACATTCATAACAAACTCAGCCTTAAACTATGAGGGAAGAATGACCCTGAGTAGGGGATGCATCCTGGATAGCTCCCTGATGAATCATTGGTACGCTAAGCCAAAGGTCCGGGGCTCGATTCTCGTGTCAAGGTGTAATTTTTCTTCAGCAAATTCAAATTAATATAGCTATAGTTATTGTGTTAGTATGATACTTCAATAAAATAGTAGCACTTATCTATGGATTTAATATTATGTACAGCAGATGATTACTCAAGGTCATCTATAACTAACGACTGTTGTTTACTTACTCAACAAATATTGTAGAATCACTGTAATGAATGGACAGCTTTACTAGCAGTACAAACGAGTTAAGGGTGTAATCCCTACAAATAGCTAGCCAACCACCTACAGTCTTTGCCAGCAATCATGACTCATGTGTAGGAACTAGGCAATGGGAAGTCTATAAAGCTGTTTTTTTCAATGGGGGTGTCACGGTGGTTCCATAGAGGTGGCTAGAAAATGTGGAGGTTACATAACTAAAGCCACAAGTTCCAAATCCATAACAATCTTTGCTATAGTTTTTTTAAGCACCACGTCTTACTACCTACTCAGCTTATAGGCATGCGTATTAATTACACTAATGAGTTAGGGATGAGGAAGATTGAATATAAATAAAGTGTACCCGCATTTGCATGGAGGGAGAATAGAAAACTATTTTCTCCAAACCAGTACACCCAACCGGGATTTGAGCCCTGATCTCTTTGTGCCGGGTGTGCTGAGTAAAACCTGCCTTAATTGTTTCTAATATTCTTTCCATGGTAACGTGGTTACATTTCCTCTAAATTCAACCTTTATTATTTCCATTAGATTAATTTTGTTGATGGTATAACAGATAGTAAGATAGGGAGAAAAAAATTAGTGTTATTACAGTATTTTTTAATTACAAAATAATGTTTTGTTTTTTTATTTTAAGCACATGCGCTACTTAAAGCTCCTCTAAATAATAACGTCTGGAAAAAATAATTTCTCAAATCATGGGTTCTAAGAAGTATAGGAGCTGTAGCTAAGAGTGCCACCATAGTAAAAAGGTTGAGAAACATTCGCCCATCGCCATGGCTTGTTGGTTAATGTTTAGGTGATTTTCAGCCTAATATTGAACTAGTATACGAGTTGTGGCCCACTCACTTGAGAGAAAGGTATGAGTTGCGTCCACCTAATTAGCAGTGTGCTGTTCATCATGATGTCTTAAATGTCAGATAGAAACTATCATCGTCTCATGTCGACATCCCTCGTAATCTCCAAACTTCCTCAGCTCTTGTCGTTCAATGGTTTTGGCAAAAATTCGAAGGTTTGTTAGGCTAGGTTAGGTTAGGTTAGGTCAACAGTCCGGGCCGCAATTCATACGTGGCTCTAAAAGTGTGGTACCGCAATTCGCCTGTCTTTTTAGAGGTAAAAAGCTCGTGCGACCGCAATTCACCTCTAGCCGTTGACTATAGTGGCCAACAAAATAATAAAGCACTCTGGTTTCTTTGCGAGTGGTACTGATGAAACTATTAACTATTATAAAACTAGTTTGTAGCTGCTATTTTAATAATACATATCTATTAACTAGGGATGGGTGTGTGTAATATTACTTCGGGTCCACACATTCACTTAAAAACAATAGCAGATAAGAAATGTACATGTCACAAGCTCTAAACCATTCACAATATTTCAGCGCCGTACGCTTGGATCGAGCTGAAAATATATAAACATATTTATTTTTAGAACCGCGTCTTAGTATCCATCCGGGCTATATTCTTATGTACTAACTATTTCGCTAATCAGTTAGGGATAAGGAAGGTTGAATTTAGAGGAAGGTACTCACATTTCCGTGGTGAGAAAGAGAGAGAGTGGGAAACAATTGAGGAAAAATCACCTTCAGAACACCCTACTGGGATCGAACCACGATCTCCCCGTCATCGGTTATTGCGAGAGCAGTGCGAAGTGGATGAGTTGAAAAGAGCTTCAGTTTTGTCCGTTCTATACCGTGCCAATCTGAATATGAGAGTCATTCAATGAAGAAATAATTATTTTACCATAAAACTATTTGCCATCAACACTAAAAACATCTACTGACATGGCTGTAAATAACCTAAACACTAATCTGTCCATCCACTCAAAAACAATACGTGTTGGCGTTCAGTCGTTTCTAGTTGCCGTTGTAAAACATTGTGGGTTAAAATAAATTTCTGAGAACGCTTGAATCAAGATTCGTCCGTTTTTTTTCACGTTAAAATAGAATGGCTATTTAATGAAGTACCTGTTAAATAGGGAAAAATAATTCAAATGTGCTGTTTTGATGGCTTCCCAATCGCATGTCGTAGGAGTCTTTATTTTAATTTCAAAAGTCACTCTCTACAGTGAAATGGCTGGAGACATAATTTAAACAATGGAAATTAAGAAGAATTAATAATAGATATAAAAAACTCTATTTATATAGTATTAGATGGCAGACATGACCTTGAAATATTACTGTGTTTAATACAAACATATGCAGTTCATTGTAGACATGCCTGGCCTTAGCTGATCGTCTATCCAAACTGAAATACTCAGACCCACCTTTGACCACTCTTTGATTCTACTTTATAGCGGTACTTAACTCGGGTTTTGTGTTTACGAGCGCGCAACATAAAAATAAGAAGAAAATGAATCGAAAATAAACGGACGAAGAAGGACGACAATTGCGGAGTCCAGTTGTCGCCAGCCCGTTCTTGATAGTTGCTAGACTCACCTCACTTTTAAGATATTAACCACGTCCGTGATCACGCGGACAGAGACGGCTGTCTCATATTGTCTATTTTTCCTGTGATGGGGGAAAAAAATCAAGGTTTGAATCTTGGTTGGGTGCTCTTGGGGGTGGTTTTACCACACGTGATATATAACTGTGACTTTACTATTATTTCTCTCCTGTAATGTTAGTGTATTTATCATCGCGTCTTGATACCCTTTCGAGTTATACACTTACGTGCTAAATACCCCAATGGTTTTAGGAATAAGGACGGTTATATTCAGTGGAAATGTACCCACATATGCGTGAAGGGAAGGTGGACAGCCAATTTAGGAAAAACAACCCTCAGTACACACCGACACATTAGCTCAGTCGGTAGCGTGTCTATCTCTTGAGCTGAGGGTCCCGGGTTTGGTTACTCACATGGCCGAAAAATGTATTATTGGTGAAATGGATTTACCCTTTCAAAGTGATGAATTAATGGCTGGGACTGGATGTTGTGCCTGTCCTAGTCTTAAGTTAGGTTATAATTTATACGAAGCTACGACAGGCCTAGCTAGCTGGTAGTGGAAAATATATGGGTTGCATAAAATTACTGATCCAAAACAGACTGGAAACCGTAATGGATGTAAATGTACCCCCAGTACATCCGACTGAGATTCGAACTTTTATTTCCCTGCCATCGACAGTTTAGTATACTACGAGAATATCCCCTTAAACCACGCGGCCACCAAAGCGTGTTATAGATTGTTAAACATAATCATTCAAAAGGTAAAATAGTTCAATAATGCTTATGGAAATAAAAAAATGCCTAATCCGTTTTATTTTTATTATTCGCGTCATTCTACCCGCAGATTTACACAAGAATATATGCCCGAGAAACTTAAAGTTAAAAGTAAATGTACCTAGGTTTGCGTAAATGAAGATGGGATAACGATTTGTTATAAAACATCTCATTAAAGCTTATGGAATTTGCACCCTAGCCTCCCAGTCACAGGAAAACCAGATAATGTGAGATTGATACCTTTGTCCAAATGCACATCAGCGCGGGTTTTAATTAAAATGAAATGCGATGTAATTGAAGCTTATCTGTTGAAACGACCTCTGTTTGACATTAAAACGTGTGTGCTTTCCGTGACATCATCATAGTTTCTATCGACGTACGCTCGCTAATGCTCGAACCTAGTTCTGTAGTCGACAGAACGCCCGCAAACACACCAAGCGGGCGCCAATTAAAACGATTTATTATGAGGCACGGGGTAAATTGCCGAGCCACCCCCACCTTCCCTTTTTATACTCCTATTCCCACCTTTTCCAACCCAACACTCCCTCTACCGGCTTTTCATTGCGCATTTAACAGTGTAAACAAGATGTTGTTTCATTTAACAATAATAATAATACTAATACCACTCGTCCCAAATAATACTGGACGTTGTGGTTTTGGGGAGAACCGTAGTGTGGGGTAGCGAGGCCCCCTAAATACTTCCCAAAACATTGTTTCAATGGAGAGAGAGTGTAGAGGATTATATGGCCCCTTTACCCTCTCTTCAATGTTATGTGTGGGAATAGTGATGCTAAGCGTCGGGACGCCTGTGTTATAAAGCGTCGAATGTTAGGACATGGCTGGTGCGCACTTCTGAAAAATAAACTAATGGTGACACTAACCATAGTTTACATCTTGGTGCAAAGCACTCGACCCGGTGAGGGACAACCATTGTTCCCCCCTTGCCCTGATTCGAAATAATTCTAAATACGTTCAGAAGTGGGGAGAGGGGTGCAAGTGTTTGGGTAGAATGTTTTTTTTCATCGGTACTTTTGTAAAGTGGGAAAATGTTAACTATGCATCCCTTTTTTGTTGATTTTTTTTAATCGAAAGAGGGTGGTCATTTGACCCCATGGACCACATTTTACTATCTGTACGAACTATCCACATAGCCGTGTGGTCTATCGGGCTTCTCTCGCAGTACACCAGGCTGCAGACGGGGAGAACTATCCACATA
>CABFWB010006222.1:6732-21756 GCA_902151455.1 Timema bartmani
GTTAGGGGGTGTACAAAACAGTTCACTTGGAGGTTTGGATATTTTCACTAGTCTTGGAGGCTGAGACATTATTCCTAGATGAGTGCGCTGTGGGGTTATTCCCCCCCTCCCCCTCCAATTTTTTTCCAACCTTTTTCTGGAAAGATTAATCGTTCCTCTCTCTCTCTCTCTCTACCTTATCACTTTGGATAAAATAGTTTGAGACTATGAAACTAAATTATTCAAACGAAAACAAAATTAATTTTAAATAATTAACTGCCTAGAGCGAACTATTTTTATAAAAGTAAACATATCAAGACCCGATATTGTTTCATTGCTTATTTGAGTAAATAATTTATACTTGTCGACCTATTTTATAGAATTAACGAACATCACTTAAAAGTTAATCCAATTCTATAGCAAACGCAATATCCCGTATTCTAGCAATCAACTCATCACTGTTAAAGCGAAAACGTTGAATGATTATAATTATAAAATCAACGGTGGAGGTTCCAATTTCACCAACAATAACTATTACTTACTTTGAAATAAAACAGGAAAAATAATTATTTCAAATAAATACATTTCTGAAGTTGTTAATATTTATAATATAAACTTTGTTTTTTTTTTAACCACGTCTTACTGCTCGTCCAAGCTGTACGCATATTTACACACATGTGGTACGGATAAGAAACTGTATCCGTATCTGCGTAGAAGGAAAGTGGGGGACCCTTAAGGTAAAACGAATTTAATACGCCCGGACCGCTGCGGATCGACACCAAGCTTAACAGGTAGACGCCCTACCAACTGAGCTAAAATGTCGGACGATAAAAAAAGAAGACATTTCAGATGGAGCCATCTCGTCGATTGTACAAATGTTACTGTCAATATTGGAAGTTTCATTTCTCCCGTTCCAGGAAGTAAATAACAACGAACGCTGTATATATACATATTTGTCTAACTGCTATATATATAGCTACTGTCACATATGAATGTGAAGAAACCGCAACCACATTGTTGTTCCATTGGGAACTGTAGAACTATCCAGAAGTTTACAGTGAGAGTTTGATCTTTAAGAGCCCGTCTCACTCCACGGATAAGACCTGGCTTAGGTAGATCGTACATTTCTAACCAAGAGTCGTGCTATGGTGTGTTATTTTTATCACCGCATCTACTACCCATTCGGGTTATACGCTTATGTACTAGCTACACTAATAAGTTAGGGGTGAGAAAGGTTGAATTTAGAGGAAGTGTACCCGCAACTTCATGGAGAAAGAATGGAAGGAAACCATTTAGGGGAAAAAAAAAACACCCTCAGTACACCCGTTCGGGATCAAACCACGATCTCCCCGTCATAAGCATCAGCAGGAGAGTAGCGCCTTAAACCATACGGCCGCCGAAGTGGCATCGAACATATAAAACTATTTCATCAACTGCTGGACGTTGACTTGGTTTATGGTTAACCATTTCAAATAGTTCATGTCTTACCCCTCACTGATCGAAATATAATATATTTTTCAATCACAACATAGCGTGCAAGGCCGTAGTGAAGGTTGGGGGTTCAAACCACCCCTGAAATTTTATAAACAAAGTATATATGGCTTTATTGATGGTTTAAACAATATCAAAATTAAGGTACAAATACAAATTAAAGGGCTGTGTTACCATAAAAAAGCACTTCAGAGAGCTTCAAGAGGTGTTTAAATAAATAGATTTGTCTTAGCCTCTGGTAGTTAGGGGGTTATGTTGCCATATAAAAACACTTCAGATAGATTCTAGAACGGTTTAGCATTTAGAATTTTTTCTAGCCTCCGGATATGGAGGATGTGCCCACCAAACCCCCCGTGAAATTATTGGCTGGCTACGGCCTTGATAGCGTGTATAGCTGTTTCTAAAAAATGTCGAAGAAATGGAAAATATAAGGTATTAGTAGCTATAGAATATTCAAAATAAAACGCTAGACTTCTTTTTGGTAATGTCTGACAACTTAGTACTTATAAGTACATACATACTGATATAGTAGTATACATATTAATGTTTTATAGGTTGTCCCGTTAATCAGTATACGCATACTGACATAGTAATTTACAGTTTAATGTGATATAAAATGTCACTTTAATCAGTAGAGATGCATACTGACACAGTAAATTACAGGTTAATGTGACATATATTGTCACTTTAATCAGTAAATCATACTAATACGGTAATACAATCCTAATGATTAATGTGGCATCGGTTGTCACTTTAATCAGTGCCTGCCTACTGTTTTAGTACATACTGATTAATGTTATATAAGTAGGTTGTCACGTATAATTTTAGCCAAGGAAAAGAGCTACAGAATATATCCGATAAACGTTAAAAGACTAATTTTAGATCACTTTAATTGTTTACATATTGTGAGATCATGTAGGCCTACGTGATGGGAAAGTGGGGAACAATTAAGAGAATAACACCCCCGTTAAACCGGGCTGGGATTCGAACACCTACCTTCCCATTCACCAGCAAGCTATACAAGACCAGTTTGAAACTTTTCTTTCATCCTCGTACCCACCGTTACGAGTAATAATTATTGCTAATTGCTAAGTTTATCAATAATAACTCTCCGGCCTTGGCTCTCTACGAAGATTAGGATTTGTCCGAAGCAAAATGAAAACCTCGCCATTAGTTCTTGGAATTAACGACAGAGGTGCAGGCAGCAGTCAATTGTGTCGCATGTGATAAACATTCTATTTGCATAGTCAACAATTTAAATCCCCTCACCAACCATTGGTGTCCGTATAAACGCACGCCAACGATGAAAACAAATCAAACATCGACGAAAGTATATGCGACTAATCACTAATTGTGTAAATGATTAGGCTCGATAATAATAGTACATCGAGCTTCAACAACACACGACTGTCGTATTGACCTCATAATTTATTTTACAATAAAATAATTATCGTCAGATGATTATTATTTGCAGGTTTTGCAACCTGTTAAAAAATAAGATTTTGAATGTATTTAAAAAAAATATTAACTGGACACGCAAATTGACTTATGCTTTAATGAGTTTACAATTATTGTGATCCTTGATAGTTAATTCAGAGAGCATCGGCGTGCTAAGAAATCGTGAGTATCAATTTCTATTTTCGCGTCCAAGTATCCTATTTGAATTGAATTGAAAGTTATAGCCTATAATTGGTTTTTTTTTAGCACCTTATATTACTTCCCTCTCGGGTTATACACCTTTTTCAACAGTTACATTGTACATAAGAGGAGTTTGCTTGTACCAAGTCTTAGGTCCGCTATCCGTTCAGGCTATCTGCATTTAATTACACTAATGTTGTAAGAATGAGAAAATGTATCAGCATGTTTGTGGCTATAAAGGGGGGGGAGACTATTTACTTACTTAATCTATGGGATTAGGAACTCGAAAATTCATCGTCACACTTACAAAAGTACGCCAACTATACCTATCTTATAGATGCTTCCATTCGCGCTGCATGTCCTGCCTATCGTGATCTGCGAGATTTGATTATCTTAACAGTGTATTATGATGAGTACAGATTTGTATTTTAAGAAAAGAAAAATCCTTAAGGTACATTAAGCCAGGTTTCGAACCTCAACCAGCTGATCACCGGAAAAATCAGACGAGTCAATCTTAACGTTTAGTTCGCGTGTCCACCGATGAGGTCAGCCCAAGGACTACTAACGACTTGATCTAAGAGGAATGGATGAGAAAGCTGGTTTGGAGGAAATTATATCCAAAATAACGGAGCCTTAAACATGTTGACGCGACTGGCTTTGGCCCAAAAGAACGGCCTACTTCTTTTAAAAAGAATCTTCCTTCAGAGACTTAGCGACAAAGTCGTTTCACTCGAAATTCAGTCCAGTACTAGAATTAGTTGTTTGTTATAGCAAAGCTCTTCTTAAAAATGACCATTTAATATGAATGCACAGATTTATATTGACTTAACCAAAATAAACCTAAAATAATTGGGCTAGGAGGATCAATATTCGCCTAGAAATTAAGGGATACCCAAAACTGTGCCCCGTGATATTATCGCAATCAACAATCAATGTTTAATTAATGTTTAAGGCCGATTAAAGTAGAATTTAGAGTAAGAGTACCCGCAATTTTGAATAGAGAAAGTTAAAAACTTATTATGACCGGGATTAAAACCAATAGCGCACCCAAAGGGCTCAATAAGAGCAAAAACCCCCTGTACTCTCCTAAGATTACACATAATTTTAATAAAACGTAAATCATATGATGTATAATTAACATATTAAGCATCAAATATGTGGCGAATGTATGGGCTAGATTTTAAGACCAGGATACATTGGTATACTCGTTAAAAATGCCTTCAAAATTTTAGATTCAAAAAGGTCCAGGATAAGAACTTATTTACATTGTATACAAGTCCCACGGCAGGGCAATTAATACCGTCTTATTTACAACTAGAAGAATTACCAAGCGTTTTTCGTGGTAACCACGTAATGAAATGCGTGCTCACCCCAAACAACGCAGTTCTTTACTTCAAACAGAGAGAAAAGGAATCTCCTAATTTTATTTCTTCCGACCCAGTTTTTAATAAATCTAAAAAAAAACTAATCAAAAATGTAAAATTCCAGCTTCAAGGTGAACCTGTTTGTGTACAGGGGCTACTAATTTTAAATTTTCAGCTTTCTGCTTGCGATAGATATTACGTAATGCTCGTAACAAACAGTCAAACAAACTCTTCATTCTATTAATAATTAGTAATTAGCAGATAGCTCTCTATATTTGTTGACGAGGAAGCTACGAATCTTGGCTCAGTGAAATGAGGGTGGTTTTTGACAAGTGATTTATTGTTGTGGTTTTCTCCTCCTCTCTCCACGCTAATGGTGATTCTTATTTGTAAAGGCCTACTTTGATAATATTGAAGTATTTTAACATATCAGTTTTATATATATATACATATATACATATATATATATTTATACACACACACACGTATAAGTATGGTTTATGATCTTACCAATTAAATGAGGCCGTTAGTAGCAAGTGTGCTAAACCTATCGATATTAATAAAAATGTCAAAATGAGAAGTTTTCCTAGCACTCAATGAACCAACATACAATAATATTGCCTAGCGCCTGTAAACTAGACTGTACCGGGTCGAGCGCGCGCGCTTAAAAAATAGAACCAGTTCTATCTTTCAAGCGTGCGCGCTCCAGTCTGGCCACCTCTCATTACAACCAATGCGTTCTATTTTATATTTTAGTCGCTCGCTCAGTCTGGCCGCCCCCTTTCAATGTTTAAAAAATATAAACAACATTGAAAAATAAATATTTTAAATTGAAAAACACTATTTCATTGATCTCAATTTCACTCTTGACAAGTTAAGAATGTAGAAACCCACACTTCGATACTATAATTATCTGATTCTAGTAGTTAGACAAGATCTTGAAAACGGCAGTTAACTTTTCTTAGCCTTTCAACCCCCTGTGATGGGTAAGAAATATAGATGCATCCCAAACGAATTAAACAAAACTTAGGTTTTATTTTAATAAGGACGACCTTAAGAGTTGAGAGTCAATGGCAGTCCTTCAAACGTGTTCTACTTGAATTCAGAGTCCCGAGATAGGGTCAATGGAGTTTACACGGGTCAAACAAATAAGTTATTAAAAACCAACAGCCAGTCCTGTGACTCACTGAGTCTCCCCCTTCCCCGCCTCTATGCTCTATTAATTCTGTTGAGCCGGCTTCTGAAGGGGATTCCTATTATTCCAGAGTGTTTTTAAATTGCCGTGACAGATGCAGCCCGAGTAAATGCGACTCTCGGATGTAGCATATGGTGTATATAGTTCGTTCACGGTAGATTTGGACTTTTCTGAACCTTTGTTTCTCAACCGCATTTTACTATCCATCCGAACTAAACACATTTTAGTTACGGTAATGGGGTTACATAAAAACTAGATATAATATTTGAACCCAAAAAAAGAATACACAAAATAATATTCTCAAAAATAAAATACTTGCATATGTAGCTAAATGAAATTAATGCAAATCTCCCATCCTCAAACCAGAAATCAATTCAGATTTACCTCCAACAAAATCAAAAGGAGTTCGATTCGTCTTTGCTAAATAGTATGCTTTTATGCTAGTCCAAAGATAAAATTTAGATTCATATGCATCTATTTTCGCATGCATGCAATTTAAATAAAACATCGGGATTTATAATATTTGACAGATTCAATATAGAGTAAGTTTTCAAATCAAGTTGTCTGGACACCGACTTTCCACTAGAAAAATGATTGAAAGTGTTTTACAATATTTTTTAATCTCTTTTGTACGTTTTTAAGTAGATTGTTTAAATATGTATTTATATCTTATCTAATTTATTTGTTAGGTTCTGAATTTTGATTAGAAAATCCCTAATGCGTATGATACAGAATTTATGCGCTTATCATAAATTAACTAACCAAGTAAAAATATTTGTTTTCGTGGTTTTTCTTCTAAAATATGGGGAAAAAAAAATTTCATTCAGCAAGTCTTGATTATGTGTTTATATTTCTGTGGCCACCTTTTAGGCACAATCGAATCATCCTGTAGCCAGGTCTAATTGGAGCTCTAAAGGAATTTATTGTTTCATACAGTAGTATTATCTGTACTTTCATGTTTATGTGGCCACCACTAATAATTCTTTAGTCAAGTTCAATTTAAACTTTAATGGAAATTGTTTTGTTTATGTTTTTATATTTCTGTTGGCCAATATTTAGGCCAGTATTAAATCTTTCTGTACCCAGGTCTAATAAGAAAATGTCCATCCAGTAGTTGTCTTTGTTTGTTTGTTTGTTTAACATCTCACCTGCTGTCAAGGAATGTAAAGCTCAGAATATATAAAACAATAGTTTTACAGGTTGTTGTTTATGGTTGTCAAACTTGGTTTCTTACCTTACATGACAAAAATAAATTTAGGGTTTCGAAAATAAGGTTCTTAGGAAGATAGTTGGGCCAAAGAGGAATGAATATACTGGGGAGTGTAAGAGATTACAAAACGATGAGTTACATACCCCGTACTAATCCCTAGACATTGTTAGGATAATAAAATCTCACATATTACGGTGGTAGTTACATGTAGCGTGATTGGAAGAATCTAGAACTATGTTAAACTGACAAATCCAATGGGAAAAGACCATTAAAACTGACCTGAAAGAGAGTGTAATGAGGTGGACTGGATAGAATTAGCTCAAGATATGGATGTGTGACGTTCTTTTGTAAGTGCAGCAATGAACTTTCAAGTTCCTAATACCATAGATTAAGTAAGTTAATATCCCTAAGGCCGTCATAGAATCAGGGCTATTCACTGCTCTAATCTGGGATTCAAACAGCGAACTCTCCTAGGTGGAGACCTTGTGATTTGTATGTCTAGAACATAGCTCGACAACGCGCTAAAGCACTTCTAGGAACTCCCCAACAGTCAATCAGTCATTGAAGTCAGGCTCGACAGTCCCTGTCCTTATTGGGTGATGTGGGATTTAGTAATTGACGGTGTCTTGCGCAGACAAATGTGCACGTGGTCCTCGACGCCCAAGACTGGAATACAAAGGAGTTTGTTAAAACGCAGGTGTGACTCGAAACTATCACACCCGAGCTTTTATTGATTCATTTCCACGTGTGGTTTAATTACCAGTCCAAGGTGAGATTTCGGTGTAAGAACGTTTCACATACGGTCATCTTTATATTCTCAGTGTAGACCTGGTCAATATACGGTCCACGGGACACTTGTAACCCAATCCAGGATATCTTGCAGACCACTAAGTTCTTTGCTTAACATCATACAGGGTGGCCCGCTTCGGTAGCGTAGTTGGCTAACGCGCTAGTCGTGTTGAGCCAGACTGCCGAGGAGGACGGGCAGATCGAGGTTCGAATCTCGGTCGGGTGAACTGGGGGTGGTTTTTCCTAAATGGCTTTCCACTCTCTCTCCACGCAAATGTGGGTTCACTTCCTCTATTCAACCTTCCCAATTACTAATCCATTAGCGTAATCAGTACTTAAGCGTATAACCCGAACGGGTAGTAAGACGCGGTGCTAAATAAATAATACAGTAAATTCAATAAAACTCGAGGAATACTATTTCAACGCTCATTCTGACCATCCTTCAACGCATTTAAGCCATCCTGACAACTTACCCACGGGTAGTAGGTGGGGTAGCAACAATACTAATATTGATGAAATAAATATCCTGAACAAACTTGATCATATCAGTTATATATAATTATTGACGTGGTAATGATTATGTCAAGTTTATAAATATTTAAATTTTCATGTTTTCTATCAAGGTTTTAGAAGTAATAACATAAATAAAATATATATATATATATATATATACATTAAAAGGACCTCTTCCTGACACGCGTCTTGTGTCAAAGTGGGTTTGATTTATTTTATTAGTGATTGTTTACTTCTACTCATCAAAATCGTTTAATTTAACGTCTTTAAATTCAAATGGATTAGAATGAAAACATTTTTAAACTATTGAAAATATATTATTAATTTATTAAAAAATCAGTTGAATTATACGCCCCCCGCCCTCCCCCGAGTTCATTTGAATGTGTTTGAGAACAGAAAATGATAATTCATACAATAATTGCAAGCTGAGCCAGATTGAATCATCGGAGGATTCTTGGGATTTCCTCTTTGGAGCAGTGTTAGCAGATAAATAGATTAGTTTTGTATTTTTGTTGATGGTTAAGATTATTGCCATTCTCCAATCAACTGCCATAAATTGGCGAAAGATGACAGCATCTATAGCCCTAGAAGACGGTGATGACGCTCGTTCTATTAAACTTAAGGATTGTTTATATCTTATGTTAAAGATATGTGTTCAATAGGATCAAAGGCGGTAAGTTTCGCGTTTTTTCTGGGATTAGCGCTTAATCATCCCAACTAGCCTCGGTTATACAACACAACCACTATTATTATTAGTACGTTTAACACTAAGATTATATCAAAACTATATTCAACAATTTCCTTTTCAATCTGTGTATATCTTTTGCTCCGCTTATTTCTACAACCCGCCTTATATTAACACTATTAGGGTAAGGATGAGGAAGGTAAAAATGAAAGAAAATGTAGGTGTATTTACACGGACAGAGAGTGAAAACAATTTAGGAAAAAAACACCCTCATTACACCCGGCCGGGCTTTGAACACCAATCTCCCATTTACTTGTGAACCAGTCAGAAGTACAGTACATTATACAGTTACAGTATAATATATATTTGCTTGTGCTAATTTTAACACAATGTCTAGCAGAAGATAAAAAACAAAACAGTATACGTTAAATATGTCTCCTGGCGCCATTTAACCATAGTTTTTCGAATAAATAAACAGATTATATTATAATGGATTTTTTTTTAATGTAAAGCGTATAGTACACAGATTTTAGCGTTGATTTGGTTTAGCTGGGTTCCAAAATCTTAATGGAGATCTAGGGCCTGCTGACTGTCGGACCGCAGACGTGCAGCCATTTGGAGTTACAGTATTTAAAAATTTGTTTGTTATTTAAAAATATGGTTAGAGCCAAAATGGAGGCGAATGTTATTGCTTAAAATATTTTAATGATCACAGAATACTTTTTCCTTGTTAATCTGTTAATTAAATAATTTTAGAATATCAGTATTGTAAAAATCTTACCAATGACTTTTATCACACTAGGATTGTTTTTTTAAACTTTGATTTTAGATTTCATAATTTTAAAAATAATCATGAAAAGGGGAAATTAGCGATGTTTTGAGATAAATGTAGCAATTCTAAGATATAAATTGTTAAAAAAACATAGAGGTAGCCTTTTGGAACAGTTATTAAAGTCTTTTTTTTTTAACCGGATCACAATAGCTGAGCTAATAGAGAATTGTTTTAGTGGTTTTGAAACCCATAACTGCAATTCCCATAATAAATATAGCAGTATGAATATATTTTGATTCAAATAGACGGAGCCCTTAGTGAAAGAACGCTTTAGTGTTGTTCTAATAGATCTATCTGCGTCTTTCTATTTGTCTCTCTCTCTCTCTCAAGCTAGTTTGTTGTTTATTTGGGCATTCACTCACTTTATTATTTAAGAAAATAGGTAATTTGTATTTATGTACTGTATTTAAAGATACGATTTAAGTATAAGATAAATTTGTGTCGCGTCCGGTAGAGGGGCAATGGCTAGGCATGAGCGGTCTATGAGTAACGTGTCTATTACATTTGTAAACGACTATTATAAGTAGGGCTAAGATGTCTATGTCATGTCATAGTTTTATTCTAAGCTTTATTTTATTTTAATGCTGAACAGGATATAAACATGTTTTGAGTTGACATGATTGTTTATTTATTTTTATATATAATTGCAAATTTAGGGCTTTTTCAGTTTTAGGGTATATTTTAATATTATTTAGGGCATATAATGTATATTTTGAAAATGTTATATTACTTTTGTTTATTTCTGACAAAAGTTAACATTGATAACTGTTAAGAGGTTTTTTGTTATATCTAAATAAATAAAAATTATTTGTAATATATTTTTAAACAATTTTTAATACAAACTATTTGCTAAAATTTTTTAGACAGCTTTAGTCAATGAGCATGGTATATTTAAAAAAAAGCCATAAGTATATTTTAGAGCCTATTTTAACTTTTTAAAGCGTTTTACTTTTTTTCAAGGGTGTATTTAACGGGTTTTTTTTAGGTTGTAAACATTCAAACTCTAATCTTAAATAATCAAAGACATTCAAAATGTTACAGGTAATAATAATGGCTGCTTCGTTGCATTCCAATCACGTCATTTACATTCAAAACTTCTTTTTCAATGATCCTTGAAAGTGATTAGATTAAAATTTCGACCACCCGAAAGGAACGTCTGTTTTCCAATATTTACGAGCCCATTAAAAAGTTGTAACTATCCCTTCTTTTTTTTCGACTATTATGAAACCAACTTTTTATAACTTTGTCTCTGTGACTTGATTGCTTAGAGGTATTTAGGTAGTTTTTTCCACGATGTTTAGTTAATCTTTCGGGCTATACGCATATATATGCCTATGTAAAAATGTAGAATTCTACTACTTGCCTTCTATTCAATAAATATATCAATAATTTTGATTCGTGCACGGAGTTTATTTTTATGTATATGTTAACGGCAATGTGTGTAATCCAGGCATTCTATAAAAAAACCTAGGCATTCTATATAATGCCAAAGTGGTTTTGGCAAAGTATGAAATAAATAAGTATCATCTCTGTCCATCAACGAGCATAACAATCAATTACATATTTCTAAATATTCCGTAGAAAATGCACAATTTTGCTCGTATAGCTCAATAGTTATTGGGTTTATAAAAATATTTTCCCGATCAAAATATTTTTAATTTAAACTGTACTACAACTTTACCATGATACATTATTTCGTATATCAAATAGTTGCATATACAACGATCAAAATTGGAAATTTTTGCTTGTTTAAAGTGACTTTAAATTCATTTTCATGGAAAAACGAGAATTGCCATTTTGTTTATATCGTTAAACAATGCTTGGTTACCAAATTTAATAAAAGTCTTTAAAGCGGATTTTGAAAATTTTTATTTTATATCTTTTTGCCCTTTAGTAACCTACCCTTAATTTTAGGGTTGGATTTCTAATCCCAAAAACAACCCGGAGGGACCTTATGACAACCCTGGATACCAATTTTAACCCAAACGGTAACATAGTTTCGGCTCAAGTCCGAGATGTAGACAGGCAAAGAGACTGACACAAAGCATCGTGAGATGTAGACAGGCAAAGAGACTGACAGAAGTCATCGTGAGATGTAGACAGGCAAAGAGACTGACACAAAGCATCGTGAGATGTAGACAGGCAAAGAGACTGACACAAAGCATCGTGAAAACCACTTTTCGGTTTCAAGGAGTCAGGAAACGTGGACATTTATAGAAATCTCGAGCTTGATTTTTTTGAAAATCACAATACTGCTCTCTCCGAGAGGTCGAGACAAAGTAAAACGAGCATCATATTCCACCAAAGAGCATAAATAGTTTCAAAACCATTAAGAAAAGAGGAACATTTGTGTCCACCAATAAGCATAATTTCATTTTCAGGCTTGAATAATATATATATATATATATAGGTTAAAGCTAAAAAAACTCTTGATTTTATAAAAATATATTTTAAACAAATTATTTTTATACTAAGAATACTAAATATTTACAATGATAAGTTATTTCGTATCTCAAATAGTTGCCATTATCAAAATTGGAAATGTCTGTTTAAGTATAGTACCCTCCAAGTAATTTTCAGGAGAAGATGAAAATATAAATTTTGTTTGTAATTTTAAACACTGTCTCAATACAAAATTTAATCAACATCGTTTGAGAGGACTTAGAGAAAATAGATTTTTCTTTTTTTTTTGTCCTTCAGTAAACTACCCCTAATTTTAGGGCTAGATATCTAATTCTAAAATTTTCTCAGGGGAACCTTATGAAAACTCTACATACCAAGTCTTAGTCCAATCGGTAAAATGATTTTGGCTCTATTAGGAGAGACAGACAGACAGATGGCAACCTAAAAACAGCCTTTTCTGTTTCAGGGTTCATGAAAGGTCGACATTTATCAAAATATTTAGTTAGATTTTTTTTCCCCTGAACGATCACAATACCTTCTCTCTTCGAAGGGTTGAGAGAAAATAAAAATACAACATAAAAAAAAACTAAAATCAAATACTCAACTGCTCCCAATCTCGTATTTGTATAAAACTGCAATTCACAGAGATGTTTGGTTTGAGCCTAATCGTGTAATTAATATCCCGGTCATGTACTCTTTCCCACGGGACGCACCTTCAAGACATAGGATTGCTGTGTCTCGTCATTTCCAGGCTTTGATATGGATACGTTTATTTGTGCAGTACAATTACGTCCTCCATTATAGGACACTACACAAATATACAGCTCCAACAGATAATAAAACAAGAGGTTATTAAAAAATTTACCAAAAGATTAATTTTCTGACATCCTGAAATAATTGAAAAAGTTTTATTTATCTTTCCTAAGGACTTCATACAATATACAGAGTGATTTGAAACTATATACAAACTTTAATGGGAGTTAATTAGATAAGGAACCCTAAGCACAACCTTTTTCAATAATAGCTGTAGGCTATACCAGCAGACGTCCCCCTTAGGTGCTAAAGGACACTGTTTGTTGGTGCATAAATGAAAGGCAGAAAATGTTATGCCTAACAGATAAACGCTTTGATTGCCGTACATTTTCAAAGATTCCCCAGCCCCGTATGCTAAATAAATGTCAGCCATCTCAGAATCCGTGAAATAATCCGTGCTACATGTACGAAGCTCGCGTTACCAATGACGCCGGCGACAAATAGCCATTTGATGCACCGCCTAATGCCGGGATCACGATCAACTTAACGTTAACTTAACGTAACGTTCACTTAAAGTTAACTTAATGTATGTGTGATCACGATTCACGTAACTTAACTTAACAAATCGAGCCAAACATCTTCATTCTCGAGTATGATCTGTGATTTGTACTAGTTGTATAGTGATGATCTGTGAATGTTTACAGTTTTCAATTAATATAATAAATATCTATAACAAAAATTGTTTGATAAATTTAGCTTTCCTATTTTAGTTTAATTATTTTGTTTCAATGTCTGATCACTAGAACATAAGCTAAAGAGTAAACATTGGTCATAAAACCAACAAATGAAATACTAAATAGCCCTGTTGACATCAATCACATAATTATTGGCTGGCTAGATCACGTGATACCCTTCAAGTAACGTTCACTTAAAGTAAAAGACCTATCAGGACATCTCTTACGTTAAGTTAACTGCAAGTCAACGTTAAGTTAACTGTATCGTGATCGCTTCCATTTAAACACACGAGGAGGTCCTTTACGTTAAATTACGTTAAGTTAACTTTAAGTTAACGTTAAGTTGATCGTGATCCCGGCATAACAGTGCCTTTCTACCATAAAGGGTGACGTCTGCGGACATACATTCACTAACTCAAAAGGTTTGTTTTAGTGTTCCATATTCCCCTCATCAATGTTTGTGCAGAGAGTTTCCGAATCATCCTGTAAACATAGTACACATATAAAGTACCATAAGCTAATCTTGAAGTGTTGATTGAATGCACTCATAGCTTTCCATGACTGTTCTTTTACTTTAGCAGCAACAATTCGACTGTAGCTTCTTTGACATCCATCGTAGCACTGAATTAACTGAGTGGCTAGCTTGTGGCTCTCGTGGGGCTGCTCGTATGAAAGGGTGACATTTTGTGGCGCCACAATGTGTCTTGAAAGTGGCCCGTGGGAAAGGGGACTTAAGGTACATCCCCAGGAGTCAGAACTTCCTTGTTATTTTATTGTGTGTACATTTCATAACGATTTAAAATGATGAAGTTAAGACATGTGACACATTAGTCAGCATCCCAACACACTAGCCAACTCGATCAACAAGGGTTGTCCTAACATCTTTAAGTTTGGCACAATTCCGGGCACAGAATTATGTCTTGTTTACACTGGGACTTTGTAGTATTCATTATAATAATTGTAGTAAGGAGAATTATGTGAAATTAATAATATAAGGAACGCACTTAGAATATATTACATTTACTTAAGTTGCCAATTCATCTAGTCAATTTTCTTATCAGCCACCCCTATAACCTGTTATTGCTTAAAATATTTTAATGATCACAGAATAATTTTTCCTTGTTAATCTGTTAATTAAATAATTTTAGAATATCATCATTGTAAAAATCTTACCAATGACCTTTTAGAAGTGCTGTTGTACTTATTTAAAAGATAATTGTTTCGATTGGCTTCATAATTCATGATGGGATGAGTTCTTTCTCTAAATAAATCATCTTGCATTTTATTTATTCTTGATTTATGTCTTGATTTAATTGACTAAAAGAAGTTATACATATCAATTTAAGTAAATGTAACATCTAAGTGTGTTCCTTATATTATTAATTTCGTGATAAAGAGACTGTACGTAAACCTTGGGGTCCAGTAAAAAAAAAAAAAA
>CABFWB010006223.1:0-15578 GCA_902151455.1 Timema bartmani
TAGTGATATTTTAGGGACTATTTTTTAGTTACTTTTTGAGCTGTCATCCAAGTAAACTTAGGTCGTGAATGGCATATACTTATAGCGTACAGTACTACTTAAATATGCTTGTTGGAGAGTTGTGTAACTTTTAATTTCACTTTATAACATCTTATTTCAAATATAGCCTACAATAATGATTAAAAAAAACAATTTTATTTATATAGTGACGTTAATCAATCACTTCAACCAACTCAGTTAAAACAACATTAATGCAAACTTGGCAGCAGTGGCATGGCCAGAAACCTTGTATTGGAAGAGGAAGATAGGGAGGGAACTATTTCTTTATATTTTAACGCTAGCCTAATCTACACTCCAGTGGTAAAAATATTTACAATGTAAGTTAATTTATGATTGCCAATGGAAATATGTTTATCATCTTCATTTGTACAACCATGATTTATTAAACCTTGTAGAAGAAAAACAAAGCAGTAGGGGAAACCCTTGTACCTAGACTCACCCTTAATAACCAGGGCTGTGGAATCAGTACACCAAGCCTTCGACTCTTTTATTTTTCTATTGTCTGATTCAGACACTTTCATACATGAATAATGTATATTAATTAGTAATAACAGATTGACTGTCAGTAAAATGATCCTATATAGGCCTAAATTATTTCATGGGAAGCTTCTTTGGCATTGTGAATTTATATTTAAATACATTTGTCAATTCAAATTACAAATGTTGGTCCTAAATAATTAAAAAAGTATAAAATATAATTTAAGTTTTTATTTTTAAGTTTGAGTCGGTACATTTTTATCGACTCCGCCCAAAATTGTTTCAGGCTCCATAGCCTTGTTAATAGGCCTAATATTGAAAAAAGTAGGCCTAGAGTAAATTTTATTTCTAAGCTATGGTAATGTTACTCAAAATGTTTGCCCATTAACAATCAGTTTTGGTGTGAATTCAAGATTTTAAACCACAAAGGTAATAAGCAATAACTATACTTTAACTAATCACTATGGTCAATCTAGGTAATTTTGGGGTAAATTGCTCGCCTCAGGCCCCAATGTTTGTGGGTTCAAAAACAACCGGGGTCAACAAAATTTTTAGAGGGATATAAATCTGTAGCATAACTTCCTTCGGAGGGAAAGTAAAGCCATCAGTCCCATATCGATTATGGCATGCCGAACAACCCTGGAAGGTATGTCAAAATACTTTCCATGCAAAATTGGTAGGCCCTTTCACTCTCGCTCATAGAAATTCAGTCGATTCAGAAAGTGCAGGTTAAATACCTCAAATATATATATTTTTTAAATAACAATAACTATAATCACAACAGTTTGTAGTGTATAATACAATATTAAACATTTTATTTTGTTTATTGAGTTTGTACTATCAATCTCACAAAAAATGACCTATGCTTGTAGGCCTACCTATAGCCACTTAATTGCTTAGGGCCATAGCCTTATGTACACTAAATATTATTTTAATAGTATTTTATTTAATTATTTGTTAAAAGTTTTTTTATTAATACACACTTTAGCAATGTATGCTGCATTTGTATGTTAACCTAAAACATAGTTACCTTTTAGATGCTAAGGTGCAAAAGTGGCATAAAGCATTTCAGACCATGTACTTAGGATATAATGGAGCAATAGAATATGAAGAGGCACTTTTTCTCTTTCATATTATAGTAAATAAATTATTTTCCTATTAATACATTCAACAAGAATAGATTGCTTACAATAATATCAAAATTAATATTGTTAAAAAATTGTATGGATATAAAATTAAATTACAACTCACCAAAGGAATGTTTATATTTAAATGAAACTGTCACAACATGGCACCAAAAGTATTTTAATACACAACTTAAAAAAACCTAAACTTCAATATGTTAACATATTTTTTCTGAAATATCGGCATCCCAAAATATCTTTCACTAAAATAAGTTGTATTAACTAAAACATAATTTTTATCCATGGTCTTATTAGATTCCTAATCTATTATCTTGGTATTATTTTAAATATTTAAAATGGGTAAGTTCCTGTTTTTCTTGAATCCAAATTTTCATTTTAACTCTGAATCTTAGAAAACACAATAAGTTTAAGCAAATTGATTAAGTTTTAGATCTTCAGTTGAGGGGGTTGGGCCAAAATATGATAACCATAATAGATTTAGATGGGATATATTCACTATTTAAACTTATTTAAAAACCTGAAATCTAGCTTAACAAATATTGGTTGAGATTAGCTATCCTCAAGGAATTTACTATAAAAACAACTTTTAGTTTGCACCAGAAATCACTGCCAAGACATTTTTTCATTGAATGGAATTCATACTGTCTTCGCCCCGACACCCTAGTTTCTGACTTAGTTCACATTAAGTGGTTTTATTAATGTTCTGGGGTCTGAATATTAGAATGTTTATATTTA
This sequence comes from Timema bartmani, assembly GCA_902151455.1. Lineage (NCBI taxonomy): Eukaryota > Metazoa > Arthropoda > Insecta > Phasmatodea > Timematidae > Timema > Timema bartmani. The sequence continues at coordinate 2,418 of CABFWB010006223.1, forward strand.
TGTTGGACTAAACCACAAAGTAAAACGAAATAGGCTACTATGTTACCATAACTTACTTGATAATTTAAAGGTATTTTACTTCAGGCTTTTATATTGTTATAAAAAGTTTGCCCAAGTTTTTTTATTTTATATTTAATTAGCGGCACTCTTATAGAATCAATTTATATTTTATATTGTAATAACAAATGCATACACTAAAGAGATTGTTCTTCTAAATCATTTAACCTACCTGTAACAATACAGCTAAACAGCATTTAAAATTTTACAAAATGTGGCCAGATGTACAACCGCATATAGTCCAAGGTACAATGCCCCATTTTAACTTGGGCCATTTACAAAGCTTTGCAAAAAAGAAACTTAATATATTCAAGTGGCTTAATTTTTTTAAAAAACTTAATAAGGAAAAGTAGGTAGGTATTCTATTCTTTTGTGTAAAAACTTAATGAATGCATTAAATTAAATACAAAGAGAATTACATTGGTTTAAAATAAAATGGCCCTAGGTACAACAGTTTCCCCTATTAGTTTTACACATGTAGGTTAAAGGAATAAATAAAACATTCTAGGCAGGCCTACATGTGCAATTGTAACAGAGAATTGGTGACCTGGCAGTCTAGGTGTAAGGTGTTGGACTTCTGTGCTGGGGGTCTGGGGTTCAATCTTCGGTCCCAGCACAGATTTATCTGATTGCCAAACCCTTCCTTCACCCCTGACAAGACGTGTATTAATCACAACTTGTGAATGTGTAGAATGCCAGGGCTCCACCATGGTTCAGATTCCACGTTAAACTCTAGGTCCTCCATTTCATCTCACAACAATAAAAAATACTAATTATGTTAATGATAAAAATAATAACAATAAACAGAAAATTTACAACTTTTTGTTCTTCCCTATATTTCCCTTATTTTATAAATACATTTTGAATTTATATAAAGGATAGGTAGGCTTATTTATATATATTTTTTAGCTGAAATTAGTAATAACATCATTTATTTGTTTGTTTATATTTTTAGTAGGCTTGTGTGTATTCCCAGACATAATGCTCCAATACATTAAGTCAATAAACTCAAGTATGTATGCTAGAAAAAGGTGTTATTTTAGATTCTGGTAAAGTAAATTCCCCCTGCTCTAATTATTCAACTGCTTCTTTTTGGAGTCGGCCCTAAGAAAAAGAATATTTCTTTGATCAAGCTAAATTACTTGATATAGGCCCTATAACATTATATCATAAGCCTATTCTTTGAAATGCATTTTGTAATTCCCATCCCTTGGCATTCAAACCTAATGAAGAATAAAAAAATTATCATACCTAAGTTGATAAGCTGCCTACCTTAAGAGACTAAAACTTACCCCATCCTATACTACATCATCATTAACATAAGCTGTTTCCAGCCTGTGGCCGGGTCAATTTAGTAAAATGCCTCCAACTTCCTCTATTCTTCCACCATTCTTCTCCTCTCACTTAAACACTTTCTGTTATCTGCTCCTTCCATATCTTTTCTTGGCCTCTCTTGCAGTCTTTTTTATACATACTTTATTGCCAACATTTTCTTTGGCATCCACTTGATATAGGCCCTATAACATTATATCATAAGCCTATTCTTTGAAATGCATTTTGTAATTCCCATCCCTTGGCATTCAAACTAATGAAGAATAAAAAAATTATCATACCTAAGTTGATAGGCTGCCTACCTTAATTGATTAAAACTTACCCCATCCTATACTACATCATCATCAACTGTTTCCAGCCTGTGGCCGGGTCAATTTAGTAAAATGCCTCCATCTTCCTCTATCCTTCCACCATTCTTCCTCCTTTGATCACTTCCATTCTTCTCCTCTCACTTAAACACTTTCTGTTATTTGCTCCTTCCATATCTTTTCTTGGCCTCTCTTGCAGTCTTTTTTATACATACTTTATTGCCAACATTTTCTTTGGCATCCTCTCTTTTTCCATCCTCGTTACACTATCTAATCTACCTAAATTTAACTCAATTTTGGGCAGAAAAATCAGAAATTTGTCTAATCCAACCTGCCATCAAGGTGTAAAATCATATTTTAAAAATTATTTATTTAGCATAATATTTTGAATTACTGTTGGATTTGTAGGCACTAGGTCCTTTAGTTAAATAAATAATTATAGCTAAAATAAGGGTTTATTTAACACTTTGATTATCCTTTAACAACTCAAATAAATTTGAGCTCATTTCTTGCAAATGGTAAATTAACTACCATCATTTCCATGTTAAGCCAGCCTATACCTATTACCTCTCAATATCCCATTTTATTTGGCAACAGTATCAGTAACTTAATCTATGCTTATATAGTATTGGAAACATATATTTTGGCTTGTGTGATTATTTTAAATCAAAATGTCATAGATAATTTCTTTTTAATAACTTAAAACGATATATATGTTTTGTTGTCACTTTTTTTTCTATAAACAACATAAGTTACTTTAATAATATAATTAATATGATGTATTTAATCTGTTATTGAAAGTATTTTCAATGATAAGCCTCTATGTGTACAATTATGATATTAAACATCTGATCTAAACTATTACTGTTCCAAATAGGTTTGTTACTCTTGTATGTACAACCCTGTCCAGATAGGTGTGAATAAGAGTCTAGATTTGTATTGACAGACATTTAAATTAAATGGCTTTCAACAAGAAGAAACATATTTCTGGCTATTAGTGACCATCTCACCCACCCAATATTTCTCAAACAGAAGCAACACAGCTGTGTTGGTGTTAATCGAGTTGCTCACTACCATTTGGGGGTGGGGAGGGAGTATTCTCAAGGTTCAAACCCCAGTATTATTAATAATGTATTGTTGACCTCTGTGGTCTTGGGGTAAAGTTCTCGCCTCAAGATCCGATGTTAGCAGGCTCAAACCCGGTCGGGGTCGATGGATTTTTCTCGAGCGATTAAAATCCCTAGCACAATTTCGTTCCGAGGGGAACTAAAGCCTTCCGTCCAATGTTGATTGAGACATGCAAAAGAACCCCGGAAGGGATGTGAAAATAGCTTTCCAGGAAAAATTTGTAGGCCCTTTCGCTCTCGCTCTTAGAAATTCTAGTGTGCTGATATAATCAGTTGCTTCAGAAAGTGCATGTTAAATTCCTCCTCCTCCTCAATGCCAAGTCTAGCAGCTTGTTGGGAATCTTAAAAAAATAGGGGCGCACCTAGGATTTTGAGCTGGAGGGAAGGGGGGGCTTTTTACATAATAATTTTCATAAAATTGCACCATTATATATTCCAATTATTGTAATATTTGGAAATTTGACTCAAAGTAGGGGGATAAGAAAGATCGATAATCAGCGATGTCCCCTAAAAAGTGTGGGTGGGGAGATGAATCATATTTCAAAGGATGCAAATGGTAATATTTAAGCTAATTTGTACCAAAATCGGATCCTCGACCTACCCTCTTATCACTATGTACGCCACTGGTTAATAGGTCTGTGTTTACACATTCTTCTTCACACCAGAATTTGCAGTTGGTGGGGGTGGGGGCATATGATATCAACTGTCCCTTCACCTCTTTCTTATACAATAATGTTTACATAATTGCTCTAAAATAATAATTTCAATTACTGTACCCACTTCAAAATTTTATGTACAAAGACTTGAACCATTTCTAGAAAATATTATGGTATCACAGGACCAGTTTTCATTTAAGTGTAAATTTACAGTAGAATTAAAAATCAACAGAATTTTTTTTATAAAGCCCTAATTACTGCACAAGACTTGGTTTTATATTAAATATAATTAAACAAAATATAATTGATTATTTACAACACGAGGTCTAATCTTCTTGAGTTTTCCTTCAATACTGAAATAATCTTTGTTGTATACAGGAATTTCAGGATTTTCTGTGAAAATAATTATATTCATATTTTTGAAATATTCTAAATTTTCTGGGGGAGACCTTTCAAGCTGGGGGGCTTCAGGCCCCAAAGCCCCCCCTGGGGGGTGCAAAACCTTTTTAACCCCCGAGGGCCACTACTTACTGATAAATGGTGGGCCACAAGGGGATTTCTCCCTCTCCTGCCAACGTCACCAACCACACACCTAACTTTCCCCCCATAGTTTAATTTGTAAAGAAACATTTTTAAAAAAACAAACACACAATTGCACTAAAATTATTTATTTGAAAGAAGGCACATCTTTACAAAAGAGAAAACAAAAAGGTCTCCGGTATTGTTTACTAATACAGTGACCTGGAAAAGTCAGGGATTTATATCAAATTTCCGGAATTTTCACATACTCACTCAAAAAATACACAACTTTTATTTACAATAGTCACATCAACACATTTCTTCCAGTTTATACACACCATGAATCTTTTTTTTTTTTTACAGTTGTCCCTGTTGAGCATACTAATTTCACTTTTCAAGGTCAATGTGATTTAAGTGTTGTCTTTCTGCCCCACTAACGCACATATTTGAGTCATGGGTATGTGCATGCGCCAGAATTTGATTAAGTTATAGTAAGAAGAAACAAAGAGAATGTGTCTCACAACAATTTTAAACTGTACTGATGTAAGCTGATCTTTTAATGTTTCAATATGATCTCACTGAAATCTGAGATCGCACTAACCAGTAACCCATTTACATAATTTCAGAATGTGTATCTAAAAATATTACATTAAATTGTGATCTTAATAAAATAATGTTTGTAATATATAGTGACTGGAAACATTGAAGATTGGTGTTGGAAAACCTGGAAAAGTCAAGGAATTATAAAATATGGTATGGCTGAACTCTCTCTTATAGTAGACTTTACACAGTTTGTTCTTTATTAGTCCGTCAATATCGGGTTCAATGTTGGACACCGCAATTCACAAGTTTCCCTCCAAATGTTCATCAGTCAGATGGAAACTACTACTTATTTGATTTGTTTCATCAAAGAAAATGACTTCACACAAGTAGATGCTTCCGAATAATGTTGTCGTTTTTAACCCTTTGAAGCACACATTAAGGATTTAATTTATTTTTAATTTTTTACATTGAAAACTTATTTCTAAATACATTTAAAATTTAATTTTAGCAAAAATAATGTTTTAATAATATTGAATGTTGCTAAAAAATGGTGGTCATTCAGTGAAACCACTATGCATGTAAGCTCCACTATATTTTTACATGGTGTGGTATGCTACAAATCAATTTTTAGATTCATTGAGACACAATGCCACTTCGCATGTCTTAAAAGACCATTTACTTCGGTGTGGCTGTAACTTCGTGCTGCAGTGGGCACAACGTCTGCTTGAACTCCTTACAGGTAAATGAGCCACCTTGTCAAATCTTTTTTCAAGAGGTACTTGAGGCTTGAAATAGCTCACTGGCTTTGGAATTGGTCTTCTTCCTCTAGGTGAAGATTGTGTTTCACCAATCAATCCATCTGCTACAGAAATACGAAATTTCTTTAGTGATAGATGAGAGCCCTCACTTTGGATTGGATAAATGACAAAGCCATTTGTCAATGCAACATCCACAAAGTGCCAAAATATACGGTGCCACCACTTGCAGCATTTCCGGCTTATTTCGTAAAGGGATTTCAACATATCAGCTTTACCCACATAGCCCATGTGCTGGTTGTAATCTTTCACTAGTTGTGGACAGGCTACCATCTGTATTGTTCCACCTTTATTTTTTCTCTTGGCTTCAGAAATAAGCGATGGATTGTGGAAATTGGACAAAAATGTAATACATTTGTTGTCTTTCCACTTTAGCCAAGCAACTCCTGTAAATGAAGTGCGAAACTCACTATCACCTTTCTTCATGTTCTTTTCTACCTTTTGTTCTTTTGGCAAGCCAGTTCTCACATTCCTTACTGTGCTACTTGCATATATCGCTTGATTCTTTAGTGAAATCATTAGACTTGTAAAATAATTGTCGAAATAAACATGATGACCCAACCCAACAAGATCAAAAGTAAGGTCTTTGACAACTCGAGCACCTAATAGCTTCTCAATATTGCCTTCAACCTTCCCTGTGTATATTTGAAATTGACAGACAAACCCTGACTCATCCGCACGCACCCACACCTTGTAGCCTCGTTTTATTGGCTTGTTGGGCATAAATTGTCTGAAAGAACTCCTTCCTTTAAATTTGATCATACTTTCATCAATGGACTGATGTTTTCCTGGTTTGAAGCAGGTTTTGAAAGTCTCTGAAAGTGTATCAAGCATTGGTCTTAGTTTGTAGCTAGCTTATCAAAAGCATTGTCTCTTTTTGGCTGCAATACATTGTTGTTTACATGTAAATGCGTCAAAAACCAACCAAAACGATTCACCAGCATTAGGGGAGAGATAAATGAATCCCTAAGCTGAGGGTAAGATGACCAATGGTCTCTGTAGGAGGGTAAACGTTTTATCCCCATCATTATGTCTATTGCTATGAAAATTTTCATCTCTTCTTCAGTTAAAGGTTTCTCAACTGTGTAGCATAAAGGTTAGTTTGAAAAACTAAATGTTCAATGAAAGAATCTGGAAATAAACACAAAAAAGTATCGACAGGAGATTCTGTACATGTTGGTACATTAGGGTCAAAGTCATTTGTAAAATTTTGAATGTTCCACCGCCTTATTTTGTTTTCCCACACACCATCTAATTTTTTAAATCGCTCACTAAGGGGTTCATCATCATCATCATTATTACAATCTTCCTGATTTATATCAGAATAATTTATGACATTATTGTTATTATTGAAACCATTATCTGCCTGTATAGAAACAATTGATCTGTCCTCACTTTCCTGTAAGCAATCTTCTAAATCCGAATCACATTCTCCATCAGAATCACACTGTCCATGAATAGAGTCGGTATCACTAGGCGCTTCTATTAGCAAACGTTCAACATCTTCTTCTTTGAGTGATACGTTTAGCAATAATTTTCTTTTATTTATAGACATGATGACACTGAAATGAATAAAAATATACACATTACCTAGCTTGCACAGTGGTAGCAATTTGAAACCACCTAGTAATTAGGTTATTAAAATTAATATATATAAATAAATTTAGTTATGAATGTAAATAATTATAAAGCAATAAACAATAGTATTAAATAATGATTTGAATACTTACATAGTTTTGTATTTATTCCTTGAAAAGAATAACAAAACCAATTAGAAGACACGTGTCACTTCAATAACAAAAACAAAAGACATACTATATTGGAGGCATGAATACCAACAAAAATTACTAATAATAAATTTTTACAAGAATAAAACTAGCAAATACATTCAGATAGATGATTAATAAGTGCTGTCAACAGTTAAATGTGTCTCAAATAATTAAATAAAAGGTGGTTATTAAGTGAAACCACTATGCTTCAAAGGGTTCAAGCATGATTGTTCAATGCTTATACTTCCTTGAGCAAGTAATTTTTATAAGAATCCAGTAGAGAAGCTTCTGAAAATTTTGCCTTCAATTTAGTTACATTTAAGATCAATTAGCTCCATCTGGAAATCGGGTAATACAAAACTAGAAAATTTTATGTTCTGGGTGAATTCCTGAACACAATTTTAAATTATGTCAACCTTCTGCAGGCTGCATAAAGGGAGATTAAGGGCCGCAATTTGTGCACAGATGCTATAAAAATACATAACCCCCTACAATTCCAACAATTTCTCTCCTCTTAAATTCTACTGTAACCATCTACCCCATTAGAATAGTTAAATGTGTGTAGCTCAGGCACGTAGTAAGACACAAAGCAAAAACCTTTTGTGCAACACTCTTGCAAATTATTTAAAAAATATAAAGGATAGACAGAAGAAGAGAAAGAAAGTGTGTTGCATAATATTTATAAGTTTAGATTAATTTTAATATTTGTACTTTAAAAGACTTATTGATGAAACTGTGTGCCAACTTTGATTTACATATGTACAAGGGCTGATGTTTCAATATCAAGTTAAAGTATTAGTTAACAAGGTTGAGGATTACAATAACGAGGTTAATTTAGTCATTTGTTTCAAATGATTTTCAAGTAAAGGTTAGTTGACTTTGAAATTTATTTTTTAAATATTAGAAATTGTGTTCAGTTTTGGCACTATCTCATATTATTCAATTCAAATTTGCTTTGAATTGAAAAAGTGGACTTCACACACTCCTAATTTGCTGTTAAAATATATTCTCAAACCTCTAATAAATTCTTACCTTGTGTGTACCCCACTACAAGGTCCTAATTTGTGGCTACTTGTTATGATAAATTCTTTATTAACTGGATTTATTATGATTAAGACAGAATTAGGGGTCAAAATTATCTTCTCGCGTAAATTTTGTGATGAACTTTATTTTTATTTTCAATAACAACATTTCTTGTAAATTTGTCATTGATCATATATGTATCCATGTCCTTTCTCGGCTCTCACAATACAAAATAGTTTATCTCAATAACTCTTTCAAGGTCAGTTCTATAGACTATATATCTATACATATCATTATTTGGTTATGATTGTTTATTTTATTATGCAATTATGCTTATGTATAAGATATCTGTGTACTTTTCAGTGCCGGCCTATTATAGGTCTTGTGACTGTTGGCCATTACTATACTAAAGGAAAGTGAAATTATTAAAATCAATAAGTCAAAAAACTATCCAGCACTTAGGTGTGTTATTTAATTTAAAGCAAATACAAAGAAAACAGTCTTATGTGTATATAATACATGTCTTTACTAACTTAAATCATGAGACTAGGAAAGATATAATTCATTCTTTATTTCTATCACAATTTAAAACAAATAAAAAAATCTTATACATATATAAAATAAATATATTTATTAACATGAGACTAGGAAAAAATATATATATTCGATGTTCATAATATCACAGAATTTCCCAACACACTAATTTAGCACTCCAACTAGTTATTCCAAAAAATCAAAATAGATAAATCAAATTGTAATTAATATTTACTCAAACCAGGTTTGAGTGTGCTTATATTTTTCATTAAAAATTGTTTCAGCTTTAAAATAAATGAGCAAAGAGTAAACATTCTTTGTTTTGATTTGTAAATTACAATTATTATTTTTTCGATTAATGTGTCATTTTGTGACTTGGTAAAGTTAAGTATGAAGCGGTAGCCATAAATTCATGAAGTATGAACGCACAGGCAAATACACAGCTACACAAATATAAGCAAATACAGGATCTCTTTCAGGATGATATGCATTGAAGTGGTCTGCTACTTTTCGACATGACAGCCACTCAAAATATCAACTCCACATTTGTTTTTACCGACTTCTTTACCTATACATCCAAACGTTATAGCTACCATGTACAGGTTTTCCATAGAAAAATTACAATGAAATAAACACAGAACTAAGGAAAAATGGCATCAAACGGCTGTATCAAATTAAACATTGAAAAGAGGATAGAAGAGCAGGAAGGCCCAGAAACTTACCGAAAACTGTAGGCCTCAAAGTTCACAATTAAAACACACATATATCAAATTTTCAAGGTACATCACTCCCCTTCTTCAGCAGAAGAAAGTAAAAAAACACAAACTTGAGTATGACAACATGGCTTGAGATCACTTATATACTGTTGTTGTTTTTAGAATTAATACTGATGAAAAAATAAGTAAATCATCACATTTTACTCAAATATATCTAGCTATATATGATATAAGCACAAGCTAATGCTAGATAAAGCTTACATTTTCAATAATATAAATCAAGTAAAAAAAAACCTCAGTCTTATTTTTAAATTCCATAGACTAGCTTATATTTAACAGAGAAGTAAATTACTAAATCTTTCAAGAAACTATCAAAAGAGGCAGATGCAAGTTAAAAATGTATTTATATCTAATAAAATAATTGCATTCCCTCCCCAAAATAATATGTTCATAACAAAAATAAATAATTTTCAAAATCAAACATAGTAAAAATAAATAAATTTTTTGAAAATAAACATTTTTAGAGTGTAAATAAAATCATTAATTATGTTGAAACTCATTAATCAATAGATAAATATAAATATATCTAAAATAAAAGTGTAACATAATTCAGTCTTTTAAATAAGTTTGTATGGCGATACTATAAATATATTTTTATGTATTCACATGCACACACTTATCTATTCATAAATAAATAAATTTACATCTGTGTGTATATATATATTATATACACACACGCGCGCGCGCACACACATATGTTAATACATACTCCAGGTAAATAATCAACATTATTAATCAATCAAAATAGTACATCTAAATTGCTTGCCAGCAGTAATTATGTAACAAAAATAAATAAATCCTTGAGAATAATCACTCAACAGCAATATTTTTTAATTTGCATAAATCTCTCCTTTGAAAGCGAGTTATGAAGAAGATGGCGATGCAATAACCTGCCAGGCACGAATGATGCTGTCCGAGTAGCCAGCAAAGAGTGTCTGCCCATCGCCAGACCATGACATACACAGGCACTGAGGTGGTTCTGTGTCTCTCCCAGAATATTGACTCACAACTTCAGGGCACAACTCGTCAATCACCAACTTCCCTTCCAGGTCCTGAAAAAAAACCAGGCTCGACAAGGGTGCTTATGGCCTTGTGATACAACCAGACTTAGCACCCATGGCAACACCTACACTAAACAACAAGTCAAGTGTGTAGCTGGTGACCCGTCACTAGTTGTAGTTGTACCCAACTTACCTAAGCCCACTTTGGTGGCCGCATGGTCTAATGCACTACTCTCACAGTAGAAGAGATTTTTAATGACGAAGATATCGAGGTTCTAATCTCGGTTGGGTCTATTGAGGGTGGTTTTCCACTCTCACTCCCCACAAATGTGGGCACACTTTACTTTACATCCATTTCTGTTTCAAGCCTGTGGCCTAGGTCAGTTTTTTATTCAAGCCGTATATTTTTCACTACCGGCTGAATAAGTCTGTCGTAGCTTCATATGCCTTAAGCTTAAGATCTAACTTAAGACTAGGACAGGCACAACATCCAGTCCCCAACCGTTAATTTGTCACTGTGAAAGGGTAAACTCACATTTCACCAATGATACATTTTTCGGTCATGCCAGGAATCAAACCCAGGACCCTTATCTCATTAGACAGACAGGCTACCAACTGAGCTAAGGTGTCCGATAAATGTGGGTACACTTACTATAAATATTGCCTTCCTATTACCTAAAAACATTAGCGTAAAATTAGTTCATAAGCATATAAACCGAACAGGTAGTAAGATGTGATGCTAAAAAAAACTTACCCAAATCTTGATATATGGCCCCACGGCGGCACACAACCAATAGCGATTAGGGGAAAAGCACAGAGCATTTATCACATCCTTGTTCTCCAGAGTGTAAAGATGCTTGTCTTCATTCAGATCCCATAACATCACCTTGGAGTCCTGAAACAAAGGTACCAGCAGTTCATAAGCTCATCAGTTCCCTTAACATCACCTTGGAATCACGAAACAAAGTACCAGCAGTTCATAAGGTCTTGTGACATCACCTCAAAGTCCTAAACTTTTGGAGCAGACTAATTCTTATATTTTGCCCTCGCACCACACCTCATGGGCCAAGGAGCTGAAATACCAAAATGTATGGACCTGGGGGCTGAGGCACCAAACCTCATAGGGGTTGAAGCACCAAACCTCATGAGGGCCCGAGGGTTGAGGCACCAAAACTCATGAGGGCCCAAGGGTTAAGCTACCAAACCTCATGAGGACCCAAGGGTTAAGGCACCAAACCTCTTAGGCTCGGGGGCTGAGGCACTAAATATCTTGGGCCCGGGGGCTGAGGCACTAAATCTCTTGGGCCCGGGGGCTGAGGCACTAAAACTCTTGGGCTAATAGGCTGAGGCAATAAACCTTTTGGGCCCAGGGGCTGAGGCACTAGACCTCTTGGGCCCAGGGGCTGAGGCACTAGACCTCTTGGGCCCAGGGGCTGAGGCACTAAACCTCTTGGGCCCAGGGGCTGAGGCACTAAACCTCTTGGGCCCAGGGGCTAGAGGCACTAAACCTCTTGGGCACAGGGGCTAAGGCACTAAATTTCATGAGCCTGGGTGCAAAAGTACTAACCCAAAAGTGCCATCAATCACAGCAGGAGTCACAGAAATACTAGTAGTGACATTTGACAATGGAAGGTAAGCTAAAGATTTTTAGTGCTTCTACAATAGTTGTGAAGAAATATCACAGTTAATAAAGAAATGAAATCTCTTTGGAATTTGTCCACGACTTCCCTTGTTGCTGGAAAGGCTGGTCGAGTTAAAGAGAAGTAACCACTAATATTAGACAGGAAATTCGACCAGTAGTGTGTGGATTAACTTCCACCCTTAACAGTTAACACCCTAATTTTGTCTCAGAATTAGAAAGCCATTTATCCACATGTGATATGTGTGTAAATCACCAGTAGTGTACTTGTCAGATTTTTTATGGTAGTGATAGTAGACCTGGAGTATTTATAGTACATTTCTAGAGATAAAAATTATGCAACTAGCAATGGGACAAAACAAGCTTCCACAATAAAGATGTAGGTTAACTACCCTTAGATTTTTTAGCACAGTGTCTTACTACCGGTTCAGGTTGTATGCTTATGTACCAATTACGCTAGTGGTATTAGGGAATTATGAAGGTTATATTTAAAGGAAGTGTACCCACATTTGCGTGGAGAATGGAAAACCTTTTGGACAAACCACCCACAGTACACCCAGCCAAGATTCAAACCTTGATTTCCTCATCATCTACAGTCTAGTCTACTGTGAGAGTAACGCCTTAGACCATACAGCCACCAAAGCGGGTAACACAACTCATGTTGATAGCTCCATTAACTAGAGCTGGGTCGGGTGACCCTGTCGCCAATCGCCACAAATGGCGAGTTGGCCAGGAGTGCGTGGCGAATTTGTGTTTGCCAGTTCTCACAGAAAAATAAACTCTTCTGTGACGATGCGTGCTGGTTGTAATCCATCCAACCTAGGAGTGATGGTGACAACTAGAATAGTCACCAGATCATCTCTCATGTATTCATTCGCCAAAATATATTATCTGCACAACCATGTGTTGATCTGTTGTTAATTTTGGTTGCAAGTCAAAAATTTCACAAAAAAACAATCCGTTCTTAGTTATGTTTTACTTTTAACCATTTTTACATCTTGTTCTAGCTGTCAGTAACCAGCATTCCTATGGCGAATGGACTCTTAACTTGATATTTCCTGC